>NDGM011120712.1:0-17176 GCA_002564305.1 Octomys mimax
AGAACATAATCCACAAGACTGTCAACTTTTCTTGTGAGTTAAAGCCACCATGCTAAAGTCAGCAACATTTAAATGAATGAGGTTATCAAACATTTCAGAGTTTTAACTTCTTATAGTCGGTAATAAAATAATTTGGTACTATAATAAAATAATACATAGTTCTTGTCATAATATGTAACATAATATATAATTACAGGTATTTTAATAAACAACATACTAAAGATTTATAAGAGCAAAAAACTATTGATAAAAGAAATTAAAGAAGGTGGCACAAGTGTATGGAAATCTGTTCCAGGTTCACACATCAGTAGAATTAATATTGTCAAAATGCCAGTATTGGGCCGAGGAGATGGCTCAGTAGAGTAAGTGCTTCCCTGGCAAACGCAAGGGCCTGAGGTCCTGAGTTCAATCCCCAGTACCAAAAAAAGCCAGTACTACCCAACATAATCTAGAGATTGAGTAGAATCCTCATCAGAATCCCAAGAGAAGAAAAAAATAGCTTTCAAATTCATATGGAATTCCAGGAGATCCCAAATAGCTAAAGCAGTCTTGACCAAGATAAACTGGAGACATCACGCTTGCTGAGGTAAGATTATTTTGCAAAGCTTTTAGTAGTCAAAATAGTGTGGCATTTGCATAAAATATACAAGGCATGTAGGTCGATGGGATGGAGTAGAAATCTCAGACATAAGTCCACACATAGAAGGTAAACGAGTCTCTGACAGAGACTCCATGAACACACAATAGGGAAGAGACAGTGTCTTCTGTGGAGTCTTGGGAAACTGGATATGCGCACACAGAAAAAAGGATAACTTGCATGCCGTGCGCACCAATTAGCTGAATGTAGATTACAGACAACTGTATGTCCTAAAGCCATTAAAAACAGTTTAAAAATAGAAGAAAAGCTATGTCATAATGCTCTTGGCAATGGTTTTCTGGATAATAAAGCAGGTGACAAAGGTAGAAATAAGCAAATGGGATTCCGTGAGAAAACAATCTACACATCAAAGGAAACAACAAGATGAGAAGATCGCATATGCAGTGGGGGAAATACGTGCAAGTCATTTATCCAAGAAAAGAGTCACTGTCTAAAATACATAAGCAACTCATACAGCAGCAGAAGCCAAGGTGACATAGAGTGGTTAACAGTGTACAGCGGAGCTTAACAAAACCAGCCATAAGAGAAATGAAACCAAACCACAGTATGTCACCTCATCCCTGTTGGTGCAGCTGCTGTTAAAAAATGAAAACGTAAGTTGGGTAAAGATGTGGCACAATGAAAACCTTTGCACACTCTTAGTGGGAATCTAAATGAGTACAGCTATTAGTGAAAACAGTGTGGAGGTACGTAAAAAAGCTAAAGCTCGAACTAGCAAATGATCAGCCATTCTACTGCTAGGTTATATCCAAGAGAAAGGAGAATGCCCACAGAGAGGAGCTGCCAGCACGCCCAGCTTCAGCGCAGCGCCATGCACGGTGGCCAAGATGTGAAGAGAACCCAGTCGCTGTCCAAGATGAGTGGATTAAGATACTGTGGTCTCTGTGTGTAATATAGAAGGGAATGTTCTGCAGCCTTAAGAGGAAGGATGTCCTTCCCATGAAATCCTGCTTGGGTTCAGCGTCAAGGCAACATGCATGAACGTGGAGAGTGCGATGCTAAGTGAGATAAGCCAGGCACAGGCAAATGCTGCACGGTGGTGCGTAAATATGTGGGAATCCAAGAAAAGCCAGACTCTGTGGAACAGAGTTGAAGTGTGATTACCTGGGCCAGGTGCCGGGTGGAAGGGAGGGGATGTTGGTCCACAGGCACGAAGTTATGATTTCTGAGATGGGCCGGTCCTGGACACGTAGTGTGTAGCAGAGTGGCTATGGGTAATAATAGTGTGTAGCTGGGATTTGTTGGGGAGATGTGAAGCAGCATCACACACACACACACGTTTTAGCTATGTGAGATGGTGGGTATATTAAATGGCTATAGTAATTACATCATGGGTATGTGTTTCAGAGCAACATGATATAGCTTAAATATATACAATTATTTGTCAGCTCTGCTTCAGTAAATCTGGAAAACAGGAGTAGATTTGTGGAGACAGGAAGCAGGTCTCGGGAAGAGGAAGTAAAAATGATGAAGATGTGATAAGTGTATGGCCAACTCCCCGAGACGAGCATAGTTGGTATGAATTGTAAACACACCAGTAAAAATTTTAAAAAGTAAAGATTTCAATGTCTCCTTAAGAAATGTTCATGGAAGAGTGAGGATTTTTTTTCAAGCTCATAGAAGCATACAGGAAAATGTAAAAATGACTATGCAAATAATTAGCTTCAGTAATTCATTGGCCATTAGCTTTTGTTCAGAAACACCAATAAAGTGTTCTTCATAAAGACACCATCTGCTGGCTGTGGTGAACGTCAGGACCTCCAGGTACTTCTGATGAACTTTGTAGAATACAAGGTATTTAGTGTGCATGGCATGCTCTTTTAGACAGATTTTGTGACATGATAACCTGGTATTTAATGGTATCACCCCATAACAGTGGAGACTACATTCTAGGGAGATGCATTTTAAGTGTAAAGAATGTGAGAAAGGGCCGGGGAGATAGCTTGATGGTCTAAGTGCCTGCCTGGCAAGTGCAAGGACCCAAGATTGATTGCTGGTACCACATGCTGTGCCAGCCCTGGAAGCCCGGGCATGTTATGCTGGTCCTGAAGGTGGCACACGCCTGTAACCCCAGCACTGGGGAGGCTGAGACAGGATCGCTATGAGTCTGAATTACATAGACTACCAAATAAATTTTTTTAAAAATTTGCTTTCAATTTACAATATGAATTCAGTCTTAAGTATACTGTAGACTAAATATTGAAAAGTAATAGCTCTTAGATTCTTTTTTTTTGTGGGGGGGGCTGGCTCAGCCCATCCTGAGGACAGGGCTGGCATGGCATGTGGTACTGGAGATCAAATCACAGCCCTCTGCACCTGCCTAAGCTTGCCTGAGCAGGTGCTTTAGACTGCTGAGCTATCTTGCCAACCCTAAAAGTAGTAGCTCTTAGAGCTGCAAAACTTAAGTTGATTAGATCAGTGATTAGCGAATTAAGTAATTAGTGAATTAAGTTCACCAACTTTCCTTTTACCATGTTCCTTTTGTTCTAGCAAATGATAAGAGAGACCATCGTTTGCTTCATGTGTTTCAGGCCACCAATCAGTACGTGAGATCCAGAAGCTACTTCTGAAGCAGAGCTCCTGTGCTGAGGTGGCCGCAGGCAGAACAGCAGGCACCAAACTTGAGGGCTCCACTTTCCAAGAAAGTTCGGATTCTGCGTGTGCGTCTGAGAGGAAGCTAGCGGACGAAGAGACAAAACTCGAGCAAGGGGCTGCTTCTCATAACAAAGCTGTCCCAGAGGAGAGAGAGCACACATTTAACAAGTCTGGAAGATGGTTCCATTTGGACACTGCAGAAGAAAGAGTCCATAGTGGCATTTCAGGTAAAAGTTTCAAAAAAACCTCAGTGGTAATAAAACAGACAGGAATCTATGCAGGAAAAAAGCTTTTCAAGTGTAATGAGTGTAAGAAAACCTTTACCCAGAGCTCATCCCTCAATGTCCATCAGAGAATTCACACTGGAGAGAAACCCTACAAATGTAATGAATGCGGAAAGGCCTTTAGTGACGGTTCCTCCTTTGCCCGACATCAGAGGTGCCACACAGGCAAGAAGCCCTACGAGTGTGTGGAGTGTGGAAAAGCCTTCATACAGAACACATCCCTTATCCGTCACTGGCGATACTACCACACAGGGGAGAAGCCCTTTGACTGTGTCGATTGCGGGAAGGCCTTCAGCGATCACATAGGGCTTAATCAGCACCGGAGGATTCACACCGGAGAGAAACCTTACAAGTGCGACATGTGTCACAAATCCTTTAGGTATGGCTCGTCCCTTACTGTCCATCAGAGAATTCATACTGGAGAGAAACCATATGAATGTGACGTTTGCAGGAAAGCCTTCAGCCATCATGCATCACTCACCCAACATCAGAGAGTACATTCCGGGGAGAAACCTTTCAAGTGTAAAGAATGTGGCAAAGCTTTTAGGCAGAACATACACCTTGCGAGTCACCTGAGGATCCACACAGGGGAGAAGCCCTTCGAGTGCAGGCAGTGTGGAAAGTCCTTCAGTATTAGCTCCCAGCTCGCCACGCACCAGAGGATCCACACAGGAGAGAAGCCCTACGAGTGCCAGGTTTGCAGCAAGGCCTTCACTCAGAAGGCCCACCTTGCCCAGCATCAGAAGACTCACACGGGAGAAAAGCCGTACGAGTGTAAGGAGTGTGGGAAGGCCTTCAGCCAGACCACACATCTCATCCAGCACCAGAGGGTTCACACTGGGGAGAAGCCCTACAAGTGTGTGGAGTGTGGGAAGGCCTTCGGTGATAACTCGTCCTGCATGCAGCACCAGAGACTACACACTGGCCAGAGGCCGTATGAGTGCATTGAATGTGGAAAGGCCTTCAAGACGAAGTCATCCCTCATTTGTCACCGCCGAAGCCACACCGGAGAAAAGCCTTATGAGTGTAGTGCATGTGGCAAAGCCTTTAGCCATCGCCAGTCGCTGAGTGTGCATCAGAGGATTCATTCTGGGAAGAAACCATACGAGTGTAAGGAGTGCAGAAAAACCTTTATCCAGATTGGGCACCTCAACCAGCACAAGAGAGTTCACACTGGGGAGAGAGCCTGTAGCCACAAGAAGAGCAGGAGGGCGTTCAGGCCGACTGCACACTTCGCCCACCACCAGCGGACTCCCCCAGGAGAGGCGTCCGCTTGTCCCTCACTGCCTGCCACATCCAGTCCTCTGGATCTGTTCCCCAAATTTCTGTGGCCCCCGCCCTCACTGCCCTCGTTATAGCCTCACAACACTCATTTCACTTGCACTCATCGTTCCAACTCTGCCCTTCTGTTTTGGTCCCTGATTGATGCATTTGTTCTTCACATTATAGTCAGGCTGGGTTTGTTTGTTTAAGTGTAAATGTAACTCACTTATAAAAAGCTTGTGTCGTGGTCCTGTCACTTGGCTAATGAACAACATGCTCCCCCAAGTGCCTGGTCCACACCAAGTGCCTGCTAATCTTAGTTCTGTTAAAAGCATTATTTTTGAACTTTGACAAATTGCCACAGTCAGCTCTAATAAAAAATGGTGCTGTAGGATGAGGCAAGGAGAAACCAGGTATTGCACCAGGAATGGAGTGACCGAGGCGGTTAGGTTTTGCCTCTGTGTGTGTTTATATCGTGGTGCCCTTGTGCACCTTGTGCACTGGCTTTCCAGGCAATCTACGTGTAAGGGGGGAAGATTCAGCTTGACTGTGAGAAGACGCTGTTAGTCTAGAGAGTGTGAGTAGGCCAGCAGAGATGGATGGGGTAAAACCCCTAGAGAGACAGATTTATACACACAAAGTTAAAACTGTCAGCATTACTCAAGAATGAGAAAACTCAGCAGAACTTAGTTCACTGAAGACATTGGTTTATGAATAAATTCTAATACACTTTCAAGGACCCATAAATGCTTGGGTAAACTGAGGCAGAGCAGAGTCAGCAAACTGACTCCTGGTCAAAGTGTCATTAACTTTTTGTATGGCCCATTACCTCAAAATTTAAAAATATTTTTAAGTGGTCAAAAAATATTTCAGCATCATAATGCGAAATTTAAATCTCAGCGCCAGTGTCAGGGTTGCATCGCCCAGCAGCCACACTGGCTGCTTACTGTCGGGCTGCATTCGGGCTTCCACAGCAAAGCTGCGACCATGCGACTCACAGTCGCACGTGCTCACTGCCCGTACCTTCCCAGAACGCTTGCTGATCCTGGTCCGGAGTTTCCTGAGAAACCACAGCTCTCGGCCCAAATCCTGTCAGCTGCTGGTTTTGTCAATGGTTTTCCTGAACCACAACCATCCCCACTGTCCTTTGTATTGAGCATCTGTAACAGACTGGACTGCAGGGCCCCAGGTGCTTGCTGTTCCCTTCTGGGACATTTACCAATCACTGCTCTAGCATAAAGGAAGCTACGCAAAGGTTTTTCATTTTATAAGAGTAATAGAACTCTTCAAAAACAGAACAGGCAGAAAACCATATGAAAAGTGAAATTATTAAACTATCAAATTAGAAAATGTCAAAGGGAGAGAATGTTTTTAGATAAAATATTCAGTGTTGTTAAAATGTAAATTTGACTGAAAAACAGTCACAATAGGGTACATTCACTTTGGTGGGATTTTTTTTCCCCCGAAACATGAAGTGTGAGGCAAGAATGACAAGGATATTTTTTAAATAGTTTTGGTTTTTTTTCCCATCTGAGGCTTGTTATGTTGGTGTTTCAGTTTTAGGGAAATGACACTTGAAAATTGTCCACATCTCCAAAATGGAAGAAACATATTTATGCCTTATAGGTCACCATAGGACAATATTGAACATACCTAGTTATAAAGTAAGATGTTAAGAGGCAAACGGGCAGGATGCCTTTAGCAAGTAGGATGCGTGGTCCTAGGAGCTGCAAAGGCAGGAACCAAGTGGGCCTGCCTCATAATTTAAAAAGTCACCAAAAACATGTAAAGGTCAACATGGTAGGAAACGTGTGCAAGCCATAAAGCAGGCTGGCGAGGAGCCGTGCTGTTCCACCTGCGGAGTGGCAGGGGCAGCTGACAGCGACAGCAAGGGAGCCATGTGCAGTGGAGGCATTCAGAGCAGGGCCTTGGTCAACCGCATGAATCAAAACAACAAAAACTAATGAATGAAAACAAAACTTTCTTGGCCCTTAGCTGGGCTAAAGTCTAAGCTTTGTGTGATCCCAGTACTGGTTTTCGTGAGAGAACAAATCCTTGCCTTCGTGAGCAGTGTAAATCCATCTCCTCCCTGCCTTTGATCGTGGTGACCCGTCCGCAATAGAATTGTGTGATTCTTTGGGGTGGAAATTCCAGGTCTAGGAAATGGATCCCACTGGAATAAAGAGATGCATACATTATTTATGACAGAATTTTAAAAATTATGACAAGGATTCGATATCCTGTCAAATGGATGGCCTAAATTATGGCATTTGGTACTGTATTGTACAGTTGGCAGAAACGTTCAGCATTATGTCTATGCCTGAAGAGAGCCTTCGACAACACACTAAATGAAATATGACATTTGCAGAATGCTATGTGTAAAAATTTGGATATATGAATTCATTTATTTTAATCTTTATCTGGTACAGGGTATTGCTGTGTAGCTTGGACTTGTAGTGATCTTCCTGTCTCAGTCTCCCCAGTGCTGGGATTACAGGCGTGCACCACCACAGCCATTTTGGTGGCCAGCATGGCATGTGGTACCAGGGATCAGTACTTGGGTCCTTGGGCTTGTCAGTCAGGTGCTTAGACCACTGAGCTATCTCCCCAGTTCCTATAAAATGATTTTGTAGTCAAAATTAGTGAGTATGTATGTGTGTATGTGTGCGCACATGCATACATGGGGATATTTTTTGTCTTTTTTTTTTTTTTTCTTGTTGTAGGGACTTTCCCTTTTTCCACTGTGCATTCTGCCAAACTGTCAGTCACACATGGATCCAATTAAGCCAACCAGATTTTTCATCCTTTGTACTTGGAGACAGGGATAGAAGCAGGGCCAGTATTCAGCTTCATGAGTCAATACGGCCACGATGGATGTTTGTGTATGAAGATTTGTCTACGTGTGTACTGAGGTTAGAACTTTGGGAATGCAGCAGTCTCTTTGTTCCAACTCTGCCTCTCTCAGTCCTTGTCACCAGTGTTTATACTGAACGGATTCTCTTGAAAGCTGTAAGTTCATGCGAATCTCACTGGGGTAGAGATGAACCATAGGCACGCATCTCTTTAGATCTGCTCCTTAGAGACCAAAGTATTTAGCATGTCTGTGATAGTTCTCCTTAATTCTTTAGAGAATTTGGTGTGACTATACAGTATTCACTGATCTTCCTGAGGTTCTAACAAAGTATGTTTTAGTCCTGCTCTTAGTTCCTCTGCCTTGATTAGTTTACTTATCTGTACCATGGATTTTTATCTTTGCTTGGAAAATATTTTTCTTGATTTTAGCATAATTTCTCATGTATAGAAGCTGAAAAATTTCAAAACCCAAATGGCCTTGTTTCTTGTTAGCCATCTTTTCAGTTTGTATTTCTTCTCTTTCAACAGCAGGAAAAACAGGCAGTGCCTTCAACACATTGCTTCAGAATTTCGTTAGCGTGAGCACCCAATTGTGCTGAACTTTCAGACACTTTGCAACAAGGCCCCCTTTTGTCTCGATTTCAGTAGTTTTCTCTTTCTCTTATTCTTTAGGCTCTTAAGGGCTGAATTTTCTGTGTAATCCCTTCTTTATGTAGGTGTCACATAGACTCCAAGCATCAGAGCAAAGGCCGAGGGACAGAGTCAAGGCTTCCATGCTTCCTGCTCCAGGGAGATGGAGTCTTCAGGTTAGGATCACCCAACTGAACTACACATGACCCAAACAAAAGTTGTTACTCTTCAAAAAAAGTAACAGTCTACACAGTGTCATTCAAAAAGAATCATTAGATATATGTAAAACAAGAAAACAAGCCAAATACAGAAGAACAAGTAACAGAGGCCAATCCTAAGAAAACGCCAATACTGGAATTAGTAATGTGGTAGCCGATTATGATTCTGAATAAGATGAAGGCTATGCTGAGTAATATAAGGAAGTGTGCTGTTCATGAACAGATGAGAAATTTTTCCAGTGCATAAATGAATTCAGAAATGGGAATCCTGGAACTGAGAAATATTTGAGAGGAAACTTACTGGAGAGGCTTAACAGGAAATGAGAGGATGAAGAGTCAGTGGAGTTGAATAAACAAATAGACATTGAAAGAGAAATCCAAAGGATGGAACAGTGCTCCAGTGACTTATAATAATGTCAAAAGGTCCTAAACATGTATTTAGAGTTAGCACAAGAGAATGGGTGAAATATGAATCCTGTTTGAATTATGTCCACAATGTCCCCAATTTTTTGGTGAAAAATTACAAATTTGCACATTCAAAAAATTACAAAATGCCACAAAGGATAAATACAAAGAAAAGCATAACTTTGTTACATCATTATACACCTGCTAAAAACAGTATGAAAAACACCTGAAAATTGAAATGACAATGAAAAATACCCAAGTGTTGTAAACAGAAGCAATAATATGAATGAATGTTGGCTGGATTTTAATAATCAGAAGATCCGGGAATGACAGTTTTTAATTGCTAGTATGAAGTTTTCAACCTAGAATTTTAAGAAAAAAATCCCTTTAAAATGAAGGCAAAATATTTTCAGATAAATAGAATATTAAATACTATCACTTTGCTCTAGCAAAGCAACAAGAAATGTTAAAAAGTTCTTCAGATCTGACAGAAAGATGAAATAACTGAGGCAGCCAGGCTAGATGGGTTGGAGATGGCCAATTTCCTTTTCCAGAGGTCCAATAAAACTCTAGTAGGGCTGGGGAGATAGCTTGGTGGTCTAAGCACCTGCCTGGCAAGTGCAAGGACCTGGGTTCAATCCCCAGTACCACATACCAGGCCAGCTACTGAAACATACATACAATTAAGGGGAGAGAAAGAGGCCTACTCTCAGCTGATCCTCCCTTTTGCCCCTTGTTTCTTTTGCTGTTTTCCCCTGCCATAAACTTTCCCTCTCTCATGTGCCACTCTGCGTTGGAGCCAGCTCAGTATAGAATGAAACCTCCCCAAACTGAGCTAAGTAAACCCTTCATTAATTTGGACATTGGATATTTTGTCTCAGCAACAAAAGAAAAGTAACTAAGACAGGTGTTGTGGTAGACTGATGGAGAATCAAAACTTCAAGCTTATCCTGGGAAACTTAGTGATTTAGTGAGACATTGGATCAAAATGAAAACATGAAAAGGGCTGGACTTCCATGAGGGTGGCAGAGTGGTGAACAGCAAAAAAAAACTCAAAATATTTCTTTGAGATTTGGTTTCCAGGTGCTAGAATGTAGTAGCATGAGGAAGAGAAGACAGAAGTGGGCCCCAGGGGCCTTGAAAGGTTCTGGAGCAAGAATTGGAGCCGGGGCCGGGGAGATGGCTCAGTGGAATAAGCGCTTCCTTGGCAAGTGCAAGGGCCTGAGTTCAATCCCCGGTTCCACAAAAAAAAAAAGAATTGGAGCCCACAGGGAGAGTGAAGAGACTGATCTCAGTGCAGCAGGAGGAGGCCAGTAGCACGTTCTCCCTGAGCCCTGACTCATGGCATGGGAGGGGCAGCTCCAACCTGCGGACGCACAGTGACTATGGTAATCCCAGAGGCCTCCATAGAGAAGTGTAACCGTGGAGCGGAGTAGTAGGTGCAGCAGACCTCAGTGATGTTGAGTTACTCAGGCTCTGACATCCCCCAGGGGCGGGTGATTGGCTGGTAGCCATCGTGAAGGGGAGAAAAGTAAGTCCAGAACTCAGAGCAGCTACGGATGGCTGCATCAGCACCTCCCAGTGCTAGGGTGAGGCAGAAGTGAATGAAGTGAAGTGGTGCTGTTCTGTTCTTTTTTCCTTTTCTTTCCCCTACTGTCTTCACCAGTTTCCAAAAGTTTACATAATCTTCCTTTGTCCTCCACTCTTGCTTTTAGTCTCTTATTTCTCTATTTTCCCCCAACCCCTTTTTTTGTACCAGGAATTGAATTCAGTACCTTGAACTTGCCAGGCAAATGCCATACTGCTGAACTATATCCCTAGCTGCCCCAATGCTTCAAAAATTTCTCCATATTGAGGGCATATTTATTGTATATAATTTTCTGGTTTGTTTTATATTTTGCATATAACCACAGGTATAGTTCATATGGTTAGAGGTGGCAAATTTATAGTTACCAGAGTTTGTCACTTTATAGGCTCCATTTGATGCTATTGTTATTGCTGATTTTACTACTTTACAAAAGATGACACAGTTGTTCTGATTAGTTGTTCTTTCTGGTTTGCCATGACTGAGATTGCCTACGGGTTACAAACAGTATTATAGATAGTGCCAGAGAACCAAGAGCTGGGCCCCATAGGCAGCAACTTCTCATCCCCAATGAATTAAAGCGGTGGGATCTTGCAATTGACCCAAAAGCCAGCTACACCTGGAAGACAACTCTGAAAAGTGGTCATCTCCTAAGAACTCTAAATACTAGCAATAAAACTGTCTGCCATAAGTGATTTACAAGCATCAACCCAGGAATTAAAGAAAGGAAGAAAATGAGAAGACACTTAAGCATGACGCAGCCCCAGACGTCCAGCTCACCCAAGGCAAGCCCACGGATAATGAAGCGGAACCATTCTAAAGCCACAACCTGGATTCTCTGAAGTGGAAACAGCAGAAGTAGCAAACAGATGAATGAACCTCTAGAAAAAAATCAAAGCAGAAGTAATTTCTCAGATAATGGCAGAGATGGTGACCATAGTGAAAGACACAGTCCCCGGTCAGTGGTTGTGTGGTGATGAAGGCTCTGTAGACATCTTTTTGTATAGAAATGCTTGGATGAGAATAGGCTGAGTAATTGTGTTTTGCTTCTGTCCCCTTTAGCCTAAGTCACACAATGTTGTTATAGTTTATAATTAGATTTTTCCTCAAAACCTGAAGTGCTCACAGGTGGTACTTCGGGAAGGTGGTTGATTATGGATGTGATACTCGGTGGACGAGACCCCTAAGAAGTTTACAGCTAGACGTGACAGTGGGAGAAGTGAGGCTGGGGTGGATCACTGGGGATGTGCCTGGGAAGGGCAATGCAGCCGCCTCCTTCCTTGCTCTGTTTCCCCATGGCCACGCCAGGAGGCGTTCCTTTCTGCCTCGGAGTTAGCCTGGAGGGACAGGCTATGGCCTGAAACCTCTATAAACTGAGCCAGAATAAACCTTTCCTCACACGCACAAAGAAAAAAGAAAAAGGTGCTTAGTGGCTGTGGAGTATAGATTGATTAAAAAAAAATAGAAGAGCTTAGGAAAATGATGGAAAGCATGAATACCCAACACAGGAAAGTACTGAAATCCACAAAAGAGATTAAAACAAATGTCCAGGAGATTAAAACTTTCACTGAAATTGTACACAGCAGAATGAGCCAATGTGAAGACAGAAGAGCAGATATAAAGGACAAGGTTGCAGTCAGTGGTCATGAAAAGAAAGAGCTCTCAAAAATAGCAAGGGACCAGGAAAAATCAGAAATAAATAAAATAAAATTGATTGGAATCCATGAAAATCAGGAGATGGCACAAAACCCCCCAGAAAACCACTGTTTCTAGAAGTAATGGCAGGGGTGGCAAGATACCTCAGCGGCCTAAAGAGCCTACTTAGGCAAACTTAGGCAGGCACAGGGGACCAGGATTCAATCCCCAGCACCACATGCTGCGCTAGCCCCGCCCTCAGGGTAGGCTGAGCCGGCAAAAAAAGGCAGAAAACTTTCCAAGAAGGAAAAAAAGAATTTTATATGCAGATAAGTGAAGCACATAGAACTCCAGTTTGCCATGATCATAAAAGATCTGCACCCTAGCATACAGCCATCAAGATTCCAAAAACTGAACACATGAAAAGAATATTAAAAGATGTTATAGCAAAGAAACAAGCTACCTATAAAGGAATGCACATCAGAGTCAAAACAGACTTCTAAACACAAACTTTCAAGTCGGAGAATTTGGAGTGAAGTATTTGAAGCCCTAAAAGAAAATACCCTCCAACAGAGATTGATGTACCCTGAAAAATTATCTTTCAAAAGTGATGGAGAAATAATATACTTCCATGAAAAAGAACATCTGAGAAAATTTATGACAACCAAATACGCACTATAAAATGTTCTAAAGAATATCATAGAAAGAGAGAACAATGACTACAATTCATGAACCTCAACAGAATCAATCTACCAGATGAGACAAGTAATTGAACAGAGGGCAGTGGGAGAGGAAACCAACAACAAGAAAATAACATAATAAGGATAGGTCAATATTTATCAATTATGGCCATCAATGTTAATGGTCTCAATTCACCAATCGAAAAATACAGGCTGGAAAAATGGAATAAGCAACTCACAACAATATGCTGCAGACAAGCAACATATTTAATTTAAAAAAAGTTATTGACTGAAAGTCAGATGATGGAAAACAATACTGCATGCAACAGAAACCCAGAAAACAGCTATTCCATTAACAGAGAAAGTGGATTTCAAGCCAAGAGTGATTAAGAGAGACAAGATCACTACATCCTTGTAAAGGGAACAATGTAAGGAGACAGCAATCGTAAATATATATGCACCAAATATCAGTGCATGCAACTATATGAAGCAAATACTAATGGACACGAAAAATCAAATAAGCCATAATATAATTGTAATGGTTGATCTCAACAGCCCATTGTCACAAAGAGATAAATCAACTGGACAAAATCTCAACAATGAAACATTAGAAGTGAACCAAACTTTTTTTAAAAATGGACTTAAAAGTAGACATCTACAGAGTGTTCCAACCCACCCCATCAGAATATACATTCTTCTCAGTTGCACACAGAATGTTCTCCAAAACAGACCATATACTAGCTCATAAGGTGTGGTCGAATACATGCATAGGTATTGAAATCATCCCACTTACATTATCAGACCATAGTGTAATAAAATTGGAAATGAATGGCAAAAGAAACTACAAGAACTTCATAAATACATGGGAATTAAGTAACACCCTCCCGAGTAGCCAATGGGCCACAGAAGAAATTAAAGACTATATTAGAGTTTTACAATTAAACGATAACGCAAAACAATATGTACCAGAACTTATAGGTCATAGAGAAAGCAATCCTATGAAGGATATTTATACCAATGAATTCTCTTATTAAAAAGCAGAGAGTGCAAATAAACAACCTAAGTTGAACCTCAGTGTTTTAGAAAAAGAAGAACTAGTCAAGCCCAAAGCTTGTGCAAAGGAGAAAAATTATAGATGTCAGACCAGACATTAATGCAATGGAGACTAGTAGCCAAAGCCAGCATTATACGAAGTGGTAGAAAACTGAAAGCTTTCAGTCTAAAATCAGGAACAAGTCATGGATGCGCATTAGCACCAGTCTTACTCAATATAATTATGAAAATATTGGCCAGAGTAATTAGACAAGCATAAAAAGGAATAAAGATAGGAAAATATTACATTATATTATTACTATTTTCAGATTACATGATGCTCTACCCAGAAGCCCCAAAATCGTCACCAGAAGACTTCTGAATTTAATAGCCTGATTTAGCTGTGTCACTGCAAACATAATCAGCATTCAAGAATAATAGCCTTCCTGTACACAGATGAGAAGCTCAGTGCAAGAGAAATTAGCGTAACAGCTTTCACAGTAGCATCCAAAAATTGAAATACTGGGGCTGGGAAGATAGCTTGGTGGTCCTGGCACCTGCCTGGCAGGCGCAGGGACCTGGGTTCATTCCCTAGTCCCCACATGCTGTGCTGGCCCCGAAACCAGGTGTGGTGAGCATGCTGGCAATCCCAGCACTGGCGAGGCTGAGACAGGAGCATCCCTAGGGGTCTGAGCTGCATAGTGAGACCCTGTATCAAATGAGTTTTTAAAAAATTGAAATCCCTAGGAATTAGCTTTTTTTAAATAAGGAAGGGAAGAGAGGTTATGAGGAGTGGAACCCAGTGGGGAAAAGATGAAGAGGCAAGATATATGTACAGGTATATACATATATACCTGCATATATGTATGGTCTGGGGAACGTAGCTCAGCATGCAGCCCTCATGTGTAATCTTCAATATTGCAATAAATGCATAAATAATGGAGTTCATTGCAGTATATGGCTCCAGCAACATCTGTGTCAGGTAAACCAGGCTTGTCTATGATTTCAGGGTGATTATTTCCTTTGTGTCCTATATTTTTGATGGTTGTTGATGTTTATTTTGTTGAATACTTTTCTAGTTGAAAGGAGTAGAGTAAAGGCGTCCAAGCTTTTTATATCTCATTGCTAACACAAAAACATCAGTGTCGTTTTTATCCACATCAACCACAAAAATGTTCTATGCACTGAAATGCCATTTATATTCCTTCCAGAAAGCATCCCCACAGCTAAACTTAGCTTCGTTATGTAGTTTAGGAAGCATAAGAGAAATCGGGTCCAGCAACGCCAGCGCCACTGAGTGGGGTTACGTGACTCATCCGGGAAGCGCCCTCCTTTCGTGCTGCTGTGCATTAGGCTAGTCGGCATTCCTGATGCTGGGTCTTGGCCAGCTGGGTCTGCTATAACAAGACGACAGCCACAGGTATCTTTGGCAGTGCACATTCTCAGTGTTGGAGGTCGGGAAGTCAAGGTCAAAGGTGCTAGCAGATTCAGGTCTTGCCTGGGGCCGTCTGCTTCACTTTCAGGCTGCTGTGGGGTCTCCTGGCCTTCCTTTCTGGGGCTGAGAGCATGGCTACCTCTCCTTCCTCTGAGCCCACCCTCATGAACTCATGCAAGCCTTTTGCTTCCCAAAGGCCCCACCTTCTAATAGCATCACTTGGAGCTTCGGCTTTCAGCATCTGGTAACTGGGAGAGTGCAGGGTGTAACATACTGTCATCATCACACCGCTAATAGTGAGTGTGTTAAAACTAAAAACCTACGTACCCAATACTCTTTAGTCACTCAGAATATAACCCTGAGCCTGACTGAAGGTGGGCGCCTCCTTGGACCTCTCCCAGCAGAGAAAGGGGTAAGCGGGCAATAGACTGCGTCGGAAGGGAGGACCTAGACCCTCGGGTTCACAGGGCCAATCGGGGACTGTATTTCCCAGCGTCCCTTGCGGTAGGGCCCCGCTATTTCCGCCGCGGACCGGAAGTTGAGTCCGAGAACGCGGACGGAAGTTGCTAAGAAGGGAGCCGTGGAAGGAGCTAGCGGCCGCGTCCTGGTCTGAGTGAGCGCGGGGCTGTGGGGCTTGCTGGGGGCAGGAGGGACGCCTCGCGTTCCACGGTTGCTGTCAGGGCTGCAGACCCTCGGTAGGGGCGCCCTGGAGCAGCTGCCCAGGCCGTCGGGTGCCCCGCGCCCGGTGCGCTACAGGGCAGCGTCGTGCCGAGGAGGAGGAGCTGGGGACGCGGAGTGAGACCTCACGCTCGGCGCGGAGGGAGAGCGGTGGGCGGGCCGGCGGGCCGGGCGCGGCCGGAAGTGGGCATTGAGGCTCGGGGATGCGGGCCCTGGGGGTCTGAGTGCTGGGCCCGGGACCTGGCCTCTAAGGGACGCTGGAGTCGGAGCTGACGGACCAGAGTGTGCCGCTGAGTTCCGAAAGGGGCTTTGTCCTGCGGGAGGCCCTTAAGCAGGCCTTCTCCAGCCCACTTCCGCCTCTTGCCCATCCGCGGAGTACCCGGCGCTAGAACAGGACTCCCGGTGCTGTGTTGCTCTTCAGCATTTCGTTTTTACTTGTCAGATTTTATCTTGTCACCTTGAGAGGAGACTTGAGAGGTGAGTGACCGTCACAGCTTCAGAAGTGGCAAGGAATTCCATTCCTTATATGGGCAGTCACCTATCCCCATTTCTGAAACTTTTCTAGTCATTAGAGAGGGAAAAGGATTGCTGGCCATCTCTGTCTTGCTTTGTGCTCGCTTTGCTGTATGCAACCGAAGAGAGATTTAATGAGTGCCTCTTATGTGTCAGACCACCCAGACTAAGGCCTTTTGGAAGCAGTAGCTGCAACTCTTACATTATGAAGTTCAAAGGTGCTTGACTAGGGTGCATGTCTAAATTTAAAAAGGTATTACTGCAAAAGAGTCATTGTCTTTAATCCCCCTCCAAATACTCCCCCGCCCTTCCACCACACTTACCCATCCTTACCACACTTTATGAAGCAGTTCTGGGAGTTCTCTTTTGGGACTGTCTTCAGTTGCTGTGTTGTGGCTGCCTCAGTGTCTTCTTGGTTACCTTGTAGTAACTATCATTTAAAAAACAAACAAAAAAACCCCAAAAAACTGAAACAGGAAAAATAATCGCTGTATCCAGATCCAGAACAGGCTGTCCCCAGAGCCATTCACTGCAGACTGTCTTGTGACCCTGAGGTAGGTTTTCTTCGACACTTTGGACAGTGGAAAAACTTTGAGATGGTTAAATAACTTTAAAAGTTCAGATCCTATCTCTACAGAACAAGGTTGGAGATTTCTTAAACTTTATCACTCTCAATATCTGTTCCTTCTTTACTTTTATTTATTCGTTTTTT
>NDGM011120743.1:0-11795 GCA_002564305.1 Octomys mimax
CCCCTCCTGTCCCTCTCTTGGACAGGAGCTTTCTTTCTCTCAATAAATATATTCCGCTCATAATAAATAAATAAATAAAATGTTTTCCCTCACTTCTGTGCGTATTTTTTTTTTCAACAGAGATCCACTGTGTAAGATGACTTGCAATTTTTGGGCTTCAGTGATTTGTCATGATCATTATTCCATGTAGTAACTCTTCTGTGACATTTATATACAGATTTTGTAACTTTGTGTTCCCAAGCAATGAATAAGGGGCCTACTTCCTATCATTTTCAGTGATGCAACGGAGCATAATGGTTAGCACCAATATCTGAAGTCAGATTCTTTGCCTTTTTTTCCGTGTTTTGCCACTTACTAGCAAAGTGACCTAGCAAATAGTTAAATTCTCTGTGCTTCAGTTACTGTATCTTCCTGGTAGATACTTCTAGTATTGTTTATTACTTATAAAAGATTGAGAGCAGTGACATACAGTCTTAGTGTTTACTATGATTACTTTTAACATGATGAAATGTTTTAAATTTGCATTTCATTTGTTATTCAGTTAACATTTTTTCATTTATTTTTGTCAACTTAAGGTTTGTTAAATGCTTGTTCAAATTCACTTTTTGGTTTGTTCTATGCCTGTTCAAATTCACTTCAAATTCATTTTTTTCTGATGTAGTATCTTTTTGTAATGATTTTAAGGATTAAACAACATAAATTAAAGATCAGTCTTTCTTTAGGATTGATAATACATCTTATTAATAGGAAAAATACTTATATTTTATCTTTAATGCCTAATTGAAAGAAGGTTTACCCAGGGATATTGTTGCATAGTAGGAGCTTCTAAAACATTTTTAAACATTGAAAATTATTGACAGGCATATTCTAGAGAATGTAATCAATTTTAAAAGTGTTTGTTTTTTTAATAGTAGTCAACAACTATGTCCCAAATCACACCAAGTAGTCTGATGAGGACACCAATTGCTACCTTGTCTGAGCTCCAAATGCTGCCATCTGTCTAGCTGATGCTGCTAGCCCTGGGCACTGTAGCCCACACTGGTAGTGCTGAGCACCTAAAGAGAGAGAGAGAGAGAGAGAGAGAGGTGTAATTGTGATGGATTCACAACTGATAGTCAACATGTAACACACAGCTGAACTGAATCAGTGTGGGACTGGGTGCGGAGGGCCCACCTGAAGACTGTTGCCAACAAGTCTGTTGCCATTAAAACAAGAACTAGAGAAGAAGAGTTGGTGCTGTTGGAGACGCTTGTCAGACTGCCTTTCCTGATATGAACTCGGCTGTTCTCATTGTTGGAGGAGCCTGAGACCTTGTCACTGAGGATGGCTGTGGTAATCTAGGGGGAAAGGGGCTCTGGTCCTTACTTTGAACTTGGCTTCCTGGCTCCAGTGCAGGTGTCTCAGCCTGATGGAATATCTTTCATCTCACTGGCACAGACTTTCTAGCTTCCACCACTGACCTTTGAGCCTTCTGAACACAGATCTGTGAAACAGACTTTCATGTGACGTTGTCATGGACTCTAAGCCCCCAGTTGGACACCAGTTGGCACTAAGGTCTTCACCTGAGCTCATGCAGGAAGGACATTCTTATGGGATCCAGGACCTCAGCTGGACTCTTAGGGTCTTTAGTCTGTGGACAGATTTCCTGAACTCATTTGTATTTGACTCTTTGAGTGACTATTATAAAATAATCCTATAAATTATGTGTCCTGTATTAAATTGTTTCCCTTGCAAACCCCAAAACTACAATAGTAATAAAGAGCAGCTGCCAGATCACATGGCCCTTGTCACATAAAAAGAAACCAGTGTAATTTCAGTGAGAAACATTGAAAGCATTAAACAGTACTGACCCAGTTAGTTTTGCATACCTGAAAGATCACTCTGGTTCCTGGGTGAAATATGATCACAGGGCAAAAGAGGCTGAAGGAATACCAGTAATCAGACTGTTATCAATCAGACATGATTTGTGATTTTTGAGACAGCTCTCAATGCAGAACAAAGCAGCCCTTCCAATCCTAGGTGAGTCATCTGGATATGAACTTGTCAAAAGTTTTATGAAGTCTAAATATATTATCTCTATTAGTTCCTCTTTATGCACGTGCATGAGGAGCCATTTTTAATTCCTCATTGTTTTATGCCATCACTTTTCCTTCTCTGGAGCAGTATTGCTCCCACAACAGGCTGGTCTGTTTAAGTACTATGTCTTTTAGCATAGATACTGCTGGAAAAAAAAAAAAAATCACATTCCTAGTCTTACTGCAGTTTCATTGGGTCCAGTCCCTGATTTACTTTATATTTTCTCGTTCCTACTGGTAACTGACTCAATCTACTTGTAACTTTGGAAGAGATACAGAATGTATTTTGTCTCTCTGGTACTCTTCAGGTTAATTAATGTGGTGCTTGATGACATTAGAAGTCTACAAGAGGCTATTTTGGGGCTGCGGAGATAGCTCAGTAGAATAAGCGCCTGCTTGGCAAGTGCAGGGTCCTGAATTCAATCTCCAGTACTGAAAAAAAAAAAAAAAAAGAGGCTATTTTGATCAAATTTGCATGATTGCAAAATATGGACAACACTTTAGATTTATTAAAAATATAATTCTAAAAACATAGTACCAATGGAGTCTGGATGCTCAAAGCTTCTAGCGCCTTTTCCTATCTTTGTGTGAACAAAAATAATTTTTATGTTTCTATTTCTCCTTTTAGAGGATTCATTTGTACTTGTAGCTACAACTGTAATATTTCCCATCGTTTCTCCCCGGGCTTAGTGACTGCATTTTCCTGGCTGAGGTAGAGGCTCCTTACTTTGCCAGAGCTCACTGTGACCTGGAGAAATGCCAAGTCTCATCCTCTATGTGGAGACCCTTCATTTCAAGTTATCAAGAAAGTGCAACGGGAATCAATAGTTCATAGCCAAGTTTCATATTCAAAGGATTGAGGAAAGCTTAACATTTGACCCCTAGCCTCTGAATTTCCCTCCAGATGGATGGCTGGTTGAAATATCTGAGATTTCTGGAGCAAATCTGTCACCAGAATTCAAGTTTACTTTCTGCATAATCACAAAGAACATCACCTTAGTTTGGAGTGAATTTTTACTTCTACCATTAGTTGCATTTAAATCATTCATCACTTATAATTAGGCTCCAGAAGAACCTTGGGACTGGGCAAAGGAGAAATTTGGCAGACATTGTTTCAGAAAGCAATATAGGACTGACTTGGGGGTGTGACATTCTTAAAGGGAGGAGGAAAGGGGAAGGAAAAATAGTAGAGGACATTGCTTGAATATTTGCATAGTTCAACTATTTTTAAAAACTAGTATGTTTCTCCTGTAGACCCTTCCCTAATACACACACACACACACACAAAAAAAAAACCAAAACCAAAACCAACCAAACAAACAAACAAAAAACACTAGTATGTTTCATACAATTTAGAACAGAGTTTTCTACAGTTTTATTGCTATTTTATTTAAGATGAAGGAAGGGGGATTAGAACTAAGAGTATTCATGAGATGCTTAGAGATCACTTGCCAAGATCTAGGTCCTGCTAACTGCTGTTTATGGTGGTGGTGGTGGGGGAAAGGCAAGTAACAAGGGCAATTTAAATGAGGAACACAGCAGACAATATTCTGTCTATAAGGCAAAGCAGGGTCTTTTCTTAGCTTTGGGACTACTCATAGCTCAGCTACAGCTAATAAAGTAACCCTTGGAAGGACAAAGCTGTGGGAAGAGGGAGTCCAGTGAAATACAGGGCCTCTGGCAGCTGCAGTCCACACCTGAGTGTGGCACTTTAAACTCTGGGAGTGGAAATCAGCCCCAGGTGGTGTTGATGAGCTCTCTTCCAACAGGGGAGATGGGGCCCAACAACCAAAATCTTTGCAGGAAAGAGACCTTTAAGGAAGGGAGGGGCCAGAAAATGAATTAGAAGGTGGCCATTCAGTTGGGACCAACAAGTCCTTGAAAATGAAAAAAGCAAGGCCTTGGTTCTGGATAGGGACTGAGAAACAGGCAGGGACGAGTGATGCAAGGATGAAGAAGAGACCTTAGAGTTATGCTGCTAGGATAGAGGACACATTCCCACATTCCTACACTTCAAATCCCATAAAATTCTGTGCCCTTTCCACTGCTCAGCTTTCCAAATGCCAAAGTACCCAACACATACTGAGATCAATCACTCTGACCCCAAAGAATGACCCGCTAGAAGCCCAGGTGAGCAGCATGCCAGTGATTGCTTGACTCTGCTGAGTTCCATGCAGAAGGGATCTTTCCGACCAAGCTCTAGGCACCACTCAGCCCCTGGCTGGATAGGTACCCTATGAGCCAGGTAGACAGAGAACTTGGAAAAGGCCTGAGAGGGAGTTTCACAGCCTGGCCACCTGCAGAGGTGTAGAGAAAGCAGAAGTAAACAGCAACAGGGATTGACACAGAGAGAAAGAGGCTGGGAACAAAGAATCCTCACACAGAAATTTGCTAGATGAAGTGCTTGACCAGCCCCACCCTCCACCTGGAACTGAGGACAAAACCTCTGGCTAGTCACACACAGAAGCACGACTAAAGGCTAATAGAATCCTATTCACCTGGAAAGGATTCTGGGCTTTTGTAACTGAAATATATAGCAGAGAATAAGAATTAATTAGTGCTTTATGACCAGAATAGAGTAAGCCCAGCAAAAATTGTATACAGAGGGCTCAAACAAAAGGCTTTCCCCAATCTCCAGTCATATTTTTCTTCCTCTTCTTTCTTTCTCTAGTCCCCAAAGACAAACTGTTAAAGCCTTTCCAACCTCTGCATTCTGGATACAAAAATATAATTGCAAAGTTCTATCTTCTTACTTTTATTTCCTGTTTTCTGTCTTCTCCTTCCCTTATTTCTGAACTATTTTCTTTCTTTTCTTCTTCCTCACTCATTCCCTACATCTCACCCTGCTTATCATCAGCCTCGATCCATTGGCTTCCTGAACTACTAAAAGAGGAAAAAATGTGAAATAGTCAAAACAAGCTTTAAGACTGATATATATTTGGTTCTGGAGATGCCAGTGTAACCAGTAATTGTTGTCTACTTGCAGCACAGAAAATGGGGCTGACTTCATTACCTGGGTCACTTGAGGAGTGGCATAAACACCAAACTATAATCAAACACAAGATCACAATATAGGAGGACGGACTCTTACTAATTTTTTTTTTTTTTGGACTCTAACTAACTGATCACCACAGTAGCCATAGAGTTTCCTTCCCCTAATTGATCTTCAATCAGCTGTACAAAAACAGTGAAAACATAAGAAGGCAAACAAGATGCCTCCAAAAACACTTACTCCCTAAAAGCTGATCTCATGGCCTCTGAAGTAGAGAACATTAAAGGAAAAGAATTAAAAAGCAAATGGTCAAAATGTATGAAGAGATCAAACAAGAAACATAAAAGCAAATTTACAAGATGCTTTGTGAGACAAAATATTTAGTTAATAAAATGTTTATTAGTTAAAAAAATCTGGTGTAGCTAAACAAGACCATACAAGATATGAATGTCCATTTTGGCAAAGAATTAGAAATTATGAAAATAAATCAAGAAAAATATCCAAGATATAAAGATATCAATGGAAGGCATGTGTAGCAGATTTGACAAAGTGTCAGGGCTTTGTGTCAGAGAAAGTTGATGTAGTAGATTATGTATCCAATGATATCCTAAAAACAGTAAGATACCATGAAAGCTGGATCCAACAGCTGCTGCATCACAGTAAAAGAAAATCTCCTAGCACCACAATTCAAAATAGTTAAATCTTGGAAGCAGCTTATGTCAACAGATTAATGGCCCAGGAGATAGCTCAGTGGCATAAACACCTGCCTGGCAAGTGCAAGTCCTGAGTTCTATCCCTGGTACCACACACACACCAAAAAAAAAAAAAAAAGATTAATGAGTAAAGAAAATGTGGTACTTGTACAAAATGGAGTACTACTCATAAAGATTAACTTGAGTCATTTGTAGAAAAATGGATGAACCTTGAGACCATATTGTTAAGTGAAATAAATCAGACACACAAACTTAAACATTTCATGGTTTGTTTTATATAAGAAATCTAAATTACAAATAAAGAGGAAAATAAAATATAGATAATAAGAATTAGGGAAATACATCGTTCTCAAAAGGGAACCCTTTCCAACATTTTGTTTTTCTCAGCAGCATATAGGACTTTTCCTGAAATAGGCCATAAAGCATACTGACATAAATATAGAATAGTTCAAATGATCCAATTAGTACTATCAGATTATACTGGAATGAAACTAGAAACCAACAGCAAAAGAAATGGAGAGAGGGAGAAGGAAAGGGGAAAGAGAGATGAAAAAAGAGTTAAGATGTGCTACATATATGTACCAACTCTCCAAAAGAATAAAACTTCATATACTGCAAAGATGCACTAATAAAAAATAAATAAAAATAAAAATTGGAAGATTACTCAAAAAGTTGTATTCACTGAAATCAAGGCATATTATTAAACCTAGAAAGAGAATTCAATTTTCAAGTATAAGAGAACCTCAAGTAGGCACAGCCAGAAAAGAACCTCTCCACAACACAAGCAGCAAGTAACTGTCCAAATAACTGTAAATTTCTTCAGACAAGCCCTAAAGTCATGGGACAGTGGAGCAAAATTTTTCAGGTCTTAGAAGAAAATAATTCTGTATCTTGTAAAAATAGCCTTCAAAATTGACAAGAAGTGAAAAACTTTCCATGACAAAGAAACCCTAAAGAAATATATGACCACTAAACTAGCATTACAAAAGTACTTAAGGGAATCTTAGACTGAAGGAGACCACGAGTACCAAAAGAAAGCATAAATCCAGCTGGGAGAGTAGTTAAACAAAGGAAAAAATGAAAGAAGCAGCACTGGAAAAAGAACACTATGATACTTTACAGTAATAACTTTGCATATCAGTGATCTTCACTCTCCAATCAAAAGACAGACTAGTAGATTGAACCATAAAATAAAATCCAATCCAGCCTGGAAGAGGCATACCCCATCCAAAATAAAGCAGACACACTAAGAATCAAAGGATGGGAAATGATACTTCAAAGAAGCAGAACTAGAAAACAAGCAAGAGCTGCTACATTTTCAGAAACAATAGACTTACAGCCAAAAATGATCACAAGAGACAAAGCCACTACATATTATTAAAGGGAACAATTCAAGAGAAGGAGGTCATAATTTTACATATATAAGCACTGAATATTAGTGCACCCAATTTTATAAAACAAAAACTAGGACTGGGGCAATAACTCATCAGTCTAAGCACTTTTCTGGCATGCACAAGGTCCTGAATTCAGTCCCTGGTACTGTAGGTCATGCCTGCCCTGCAGCCCCAGGCACACCATGCTGGCCACTGAAACTGGATGTGTGGTGCGCCCTGTAATCCCAGCTCTGGGGAGGAGGCTGAGACAGGAAGATCACTTATGAATCTGAACTGTGTAGTGAGATTCTGTATCAACAACAACAAAACAAAACAAAAACTACTAGAGAAAAAGGACAGATAGACAATGCAATTATAGCAAGAAACTTCAACACCCTACTCTCATAAAAAGGGCATCCAGACAGAAAAAAGTCAACAAAGAAATATTACAGTTAAACCCCACCATTAAGCAAATGGACTTAATAGATACTTGCTGAGTATTTCATCTAACCGCACAATACACATTTTGCCTGGGCCAGCACAGCTCTCAAACTTTCTGGGGCGAGGACCATTAAGGGCTGCAAGAAGGTGAAGAAATGAAGAAAAGATACAGAAAGCTAAGATCAAGTGGAGCCCTCTCTCCAGATGGGAGGAAAGGAAACTGTTCAATCCCCACAGCACATTTATTTATACATTTGGCAGGTTGATGCCATGTAATGCCCTTCTGCCTAGCAACCCATTACTTGGATTGCCTTGGGCACTTGGTGCTTTTTGGACTGGAATGGTTTGTTCACTGGCTTGCTTCAGATGCTTGTTTTCTTGGACCCGCCTTGTTCCAGCCCCACAGGTGTGATCTTTCTCTAGCTTCAGCAGCTTCTTCCAACATTTTGTTTTTCTCAGCAGCATATAGGACTTTTTCTGAAATAGGCCATAAAGCATACTGACATAAATATAAAATAGTTCAAATGATCCCATCAATGCTATCAGATTATACTGGAATGAAACTAGAAATCAACAGCAAAAGAAACCTTAGAAAATTTGCAAATACATTGGAGATTGGTACACTTGAGAAATTCCTAGACACATATGAATTCCTGAAATTGAACCAAAAACAGATTAAAAACTGGCCAGGCATAGTAGCATATGGTGCATACTAGCACTAAGAAAGCAGAGGCAGGAGGATCGTCATGCATATGAGGCCAGCCTGGGCTACTAGTGAGTTCAAGGCCAGCCTGAACTACATAGTATTCTTCTGTCTCAAAAAGAGAGAAAATGACAGATAATAGACCAACAAAAGGCAAATGAAATAGAGGCAGATCTAAAAACACTAACAACTAAGAAAAGCCCACAACCTAACCTAATAATTCTACCAGAACTTCAGGGAAGATCTAACTCAAATTGAAAGGGAAGGAGCACTGATTGACAAATTAATTTCTCAAAGCTAGTATTACCCAGATACCAAAAACAAAAACAAAAACAAAAACAAAAAACACCACCCAAAACAAAACAAAAAACACAAAAACACAAACACATAACTATAGGTCAATCTCCTTAATGAACATAGGTGCAAAAATCCTCAACAAGATACTGACAAACAGAATGCAACAAATCATTAAAAAGATCACACATCACGATCAGTTAGCTTCATCCCAGGATGTGAGGATTGCTCAACGTACATAAATCAATAAATGTAATAAACAAAAGCAAAAAAGAGAAAAATTACATGATTATCTGAATAGATGCAGAAAAACTTTTGACAAAATTCAACATCCATTTATGATGAAATCTCTGATGAAAACAGATTAAAAAGACATCTCAAATGAATAAAAGCTATTTATGACATTCCTAGAGCCAATATTACATTAATTGTGGAAGATCTAAAAGCATTGTCTCTAAAACTAGGAATAAGACAAGGTGTCTACTCTCAGCACATCTGTTCAATGTAGGACTTGAAATCTTAGCCAGATATATCTATATATCTATATCTAAATAGATATAGATATATAGATATATATGCAAGGCAGAAGTCAAACTATCATTGTCCACAAATGACATGATCCTTTACATAGAAGACCAAAAACACTTCACCAGAAGACTCTTAGGGCAAATAAATTCAGCAAAGTAGGATAAAAGTCAATACACTGAAACCCTGAGTGTTGCTGTACACAAACAATAAATGCATTGAGAAAAAAAATCAAGAAAACTATCTCATTTACAATAGTTTAAAAAAAAATACCTAGGTATCAACCCAACCTAGGAAATTGAAGACCTCTATAATGAATAGTACACTACTCTAAGAGATTAAGGGGGGCATTAGAAAATGGAAAGATGACCTTTGTTCTTATATAAACAGAATCAGCATTGAAAAATGGTCATGTTACCAGAAATTATACACAGATTTCATGCAGTTCTAGCCAGAGTGCCAAGAGTATTCTTCGCAAAACTAAAAAAATCAATCTCGAAATTTTTATGGAACCAGAAGACATCTCAAATAGCCAAATACAACCCTGAGCAACAAGAGCAAAGCAAAATACATCACAATCCTGGATTTTAAGGAATACTACAAAGCTAATATCATAAAAACAGGATTGTTCTTGAGCAAAAAGAGACATGTTGGTCAGTGGAGCAAAACTGAGGATACAGAAGAAAACTCCAGGCTCTTCAGCCATCTAATCTTCAACAAAGGGAGAAAACTTAGCCTCTTTAACCACTGAGGCTGGGATACTGAGTTGTCATATGCAGAAGTATGAATCTAGATCCATATCTCTCAACCTGTACTAAAATCAAATAAAAATGGGTCAGACACATTGATATCAAAACAGAAACAATCAGTTGAAAAATAAAATAAGTAAAATTCTTGAAGATATAAGCATAGGCAAGAACTTTCTGTTTTTCTTTTTTTCTGTATTTTTAGGGAAGGGTCTACAGGGTGTTCAAGGTCTTACTACTAGATTGGACTCATAGTGATCCGCCTGTTTACAGCTTCCCAAGAGCTGGGATGACAGGCGCACACCACCACGCCCAGTCTCAATTGCTGTCTTAGTGCACCCCAGGGGCGGGGCCAGCACCGCAGGCATGGGGATTGAACACCCGGCCCCTGAGCCTGCTTGCAGGTGCAAGGTCTTTCTGAACAGAACCTCAAATGTGTGAGAAGTAGTGCCAACAAACAATAAATGGGACCATATCAAAATGAGAAATTAGAATGAATAGACATAAAAATGAATAGACACTCCTCTGAACTACAAATGGCCAATAAATGTATGAACACATGTTCAGCAACTTTTTTTGTAAGTTAAATGAATACAAATCAAAATCACACTGAGATTCTATCTTACTCCAGAAAGAATGGCTATCATCAAGAACTCAAAAAAGTAAAAAGTGTGGGTTAAGGTTGTAGGAAACAAAGCAAACCATATTGTTGGTGGCCATATATACTACTACAATCACTCTATCACTGTGGAAATCAATATGGATATTCCTCAAAAAACTGAAACTAGAAATTTCATTTAACTCAGCTATATTTCTTCTGCATATCTCCTTCAAAGAGTCAAAGGCATCATATCATAGTGCTATATTAATATCACTTGTACAGCAGCAAAACTCATAATAGCTAAATCTTGGAAGCAGTCTATATGCCTATCAGCAGGAGAATGGATAAATAAAATGTGATATATCACATTACTATAAAAATGGATACATTTGAGTCATTTGCAGGAAAACGGTGTGCATTGATACATAATGCTAAGTGAGGTCAGACCCAGAAGATTAAATATTTCAGTTTCTCTCATATAAAAAATCCAAAGTATAAATAATTTAAAGAGCAAAATGCAAGATAGATGGCAGGAAACAGGGAGGTAGACTTTGTGGAGATGTGAAAGGGATCTGGAGGTGGAGGATATGGGGAGGATAAGGAAGGGGTAGTAAAAAGGAATAAGTTCTATATCTCTCTACATATAAACTCTCCATGATCAATGTATTTATTATGTGTCAGGAATACATACTAAAAGAAAATAAGGTGGGAAAACATGAAAGACAAACATTATTATTTTATGAGTTGACTTGGGAGGAGGGTAGATGGAGACAGGGATAGTTCATTACCCTGAAGCCATGTCTTATAAGCTAAGCAGGCAGCCTCCACTCCAAAGACATGCTATATAGAAGGACGGCCTAGAAATGCTTTCGTTCTAACAGCTATTTGGGAAGAGTAATCAGTGTATACTGCAAGAAGGATGAACTGCTAGTGATCTGCAAATCCTGGGGATGGCTGATTTTTCTAAAGACACTTGGACAGAGAAGCCTGTGTCCTCTTGAATTCTTCCTCTTGTATTAAAATACAATGAAATATTTTAATCATTGACATTTGTGAAGTATCACACATAACTGGGTATACTTACATTTTATTTTAAGGAATTTAGAAGGTAAGGGGAAGTGGCTTACCTACTGAATTCTTGTAAAGCACTGGCCTGCAGGTCTCCTCTGTATTGTTTAGATGCTTATGAACCTTGTTGCTTGCTAGCCCTGAAGATATGAATATGAAGAATATATGGCACTTAGAGGAAATAATAGTGAAGAAAGACAATTATGACAAACAAACACTCATAAAGCTTTGACTTCCACTTATCACTGTTATTTTTTTTTTTTT
>NDGM011120744.1:0-12394 GCA_002564305.1 Octomys mimax
TAGAATAAGTACTTGCCTGGCAAGCGCAGGGTCCTGAGTTCAATCCCCAGTTCCACAAAAAAAAAAAAAAAGATTGCAGCTTTGCTGGAGTCCAACTCAGTCCTGGACTGAGTCCCATTTCTTCTCCCATCTACTCAGTCCCCACTCACGAGAGTGGGAACTTTTTTTGCCTTTGCCTTTCCCACCCTAATTCAGAACCCAGCCTCCCAGGACCTCCTGCTCCTAGACTCAGGCACCCTATGTCAGATGTTGGCAGTTTGGCATAACTGTTCTGGCCCACATAGGCTGATTCCCAGTTAGGCTTATTGCTAGTATTTGACCAGCCCCCTTTATTCCTCAGAAACTGGTGCCTTTGTTTAGTGCTGAGCCTTCCCTCTGCGCTGGCCTCTGGCCCCTTTTAGCGCTAACAAGTCTGCTCTTCACCTGCCTCTCTGTAGCTCCAGGAGTTGGTCTGCCATGTGATGATGGGGAACCTGGTCATGTTTCGGAAGGACTCAGTCCTCAACATACTCAGTGAGTGGCTAGACCTCCTAGGGAGAAGAGAGGGGTGTGGCCTTTTTTCAGTACTGGGAGAGGTAGTTGTGGGCTAGGAAGTGAAGGAGTAGAATGCTGTCTACCTGCTGTATGGTCATGGGCCAGTTCTCTGTCTTTCTGGGAAATGGAAAGGTTTGACCTTGTCCCTCCTACCACAGGGCTGATGGGAACATGGAAGCCCCGTGGAGACTAAATAAGTGCATGTGGAGAAGAAAAGGGCCTAAATCTAGGGGGGCTGGTCCTGAGTGGATTCGTGTTGTGTTGGGGTAGGGTGTGTGCATGAGAGAGAATGACAGACGGGCTTCTTCTGTCTCCTTCAGTCCAGAGTCTGGACTGGGAAACCTTTGAGCAGTATTGTGCCTGGCAGCTCTTCCTGGCCCACAACATCCCCCTAGAGACGATAATCCCCATCCTGCAGCACCTTAAGTACAAGGGTGAGTAGGGCTACAGTGTGGGAGTGTGGGGGAATGGACATCCGGGTCCAGCTAGGGCAGAGCTGAGGCTTCTAGAGTGAGGCAGCGGCAGTGTCCTGCTCCCCAGTACCATGGCGTAGAGAGCAGGCTTACAGTGAAGCTTGCAAGGCCACACTGAGCTGAGCACTGGGCGGGGGCTCAGGTAGGGATGCATCCTGGCTCTTGGTCTAAGGCTGTGCTCGCTCGCTCTCAGTGGTGGTTGGTTGGGGGACAGGAGAGGTGCATAGATTCCCTCTTGGAATGGCAAGTCCCCCTGAACAGCCTCTCTTTCCCCCACAGAGCACCCAGAGGCCCTGTCTTGCCTACTGCTTCAGCTCCGAAGAGAGAAGTGAGTTCTGCCCCTGGGCTCCTTAGTTGTCAGTGCCAGCTTACTGAGTGTGTTGTAAGGCACTTCTGCCCTGTTCGTTCTGCCCTCTCCTTTTTCCTGTTGGTGATGTCTGCTTATCCTGCCCTCCCAGTGTGAGTTAGAATCAGGCAGCTGTCCTGGGAGCTGGGCTTCCTCTTGCCCCCCTGCCCACCAGGAGCTGCCCACAGAGGTGAGGAAGTGTGGACCGGACATCCCGATTTCTTGCTGCCACAGCAGTTGTAATGCTGGTGGCCCCTGCTCCCTTCCCCCACACTCCTGCACACAACAGGGTGGTCCAAGAGGAGGAAGGGTCAGCATGCAGAGGTCACGCCTGTGCCTCCCTTGGCCCACCCCAAGCAGCAGCTGCGCCCATGGGCTCCCTGCCAGGGATGGGGCACGGTGGATGAGAGGTAACAGCCCTCTCTCCATCCTGGGCACCTTAGCAGCTCCCCACGTAAATGAGGCAACAGCTCTGTATCTTTTCCTTCCTACCTCCTGTCTTCCACAAATCTTTTCTTCTTCCTTTCCTGAGATACTAGTACAGTGTCCTAGAGAAAGTGGGAAGTTAGACGACTGTGTGGGAGCGGTGGCTTCACAGCCCTCTCTTTGCTGCCCCCTCAGGTCAGATAGCAGACTGGCTCATGGTTGATCAGCACGGTGATGAGCATCCATATGCCACAGGCCCTGAGGGAGGCCAGGGCATCTGGCAGGCCTCCCCAACACACATGCATAGCTTTTACCACTACACAGATGAAATAATCTCACTTCTCCTCTCGGGGCTTCCACAGAGGATGAAACCAGGCATTCCTTCCCTAAAGGGAAAGGGGAAAAGGATATGAAACTGGAAAGCCACAGGAGGACTCAAGCGGGCTGGAGGCTGGGGTTGGGAAAGTGAGAGACCCAGCAGCTCCTGAGGAGGGCTGGCTCTGCACAGTGCTCTTCTCGCCCCCAGGCCCAGCGAGGAGATGGTGAAGATGGTGCTGAGCCGGCCCTGCCATCCTGACGACCAGTTCACCACCAGCATCCTGCGGCACTGGTGCATGAAGCATGACGAGCTGCTGGCCGAGCACATCAAGTCCCTGCTCATCAAGAACAACAGCCTCCCTCGGAAGAGGCAGAGGTAGGTCTCAGTGCTTGGCTCCTGCCCACTGTCAACAGACTGTTTCCAGGGCTGTCTGCAGCAATCCCTGCCCAGGGATGGGGTTCTCAGTGCTGTCCTGGCCTGGTCTGTGGGTGACATCTAGTGTTCTCAAGCCATGTGCCACCCAAGACCTCAGTGGCTCTGCTGCCACCTTACTCCTAGTGCCCTGTCGCTTCACACTGTGTAGGCCACTCATTCCCACCCCTGTCCCCTGGCACAGGGTGCCTCTGCCCTGGCAGATGGGAGGGTGTCTCGCACCTGGGGAGCCTTGCCCACAAGCTCAGTGGCTCTCTCGTCCTCCCACACAGCCTGAGGAGCTCCAGCAGCAAGCTGGCCCAGCTAACCCTGGAGCAGATCCTGGAGCACCTGGACAACCTGCGCCTCAACCTGACCAACACCAAGCAGAATTGTATGCGTGCCCCTCCTCTAGCCTTACAGTGCTGCCCTGGCACTGACCCCTCTTATGCCAGGCTGGGGCAGGGGCGGGACTTCCAGGGCTGCAACCCAAGCCCTTGGGAGAGCACAACCTTGGGGACATCCCACAGGCTCCCAGATAACTCACTGCTCTTTCTTGCCTGCTCTCTCTCCTTCCCGTCCCCTCTAGTTTTTAGCCAGACCCCAATCCTCCAGGCCCTGCAGCACGTCCAGGCCAGCTGTGATGAAGCCCACAAGATGAAGTGAGGCTCCTTTTGTCTTTGGCCTTGAGAAGTGGTGGGGAGAAGGCCTAGGGGAGTGGAAGCCTGCTGGGGCCACAAACATAATAGGTTGACAAGGACAGCAGAGGGACAGAGGGAGGTAGCATGGCTAGGATGCCAGCGCTCAGCTTGTTCTTGCCTGTAGGTTCAGTGATCTCTTCTCCCTGGCTGAAGAGTATGAGGACTCTTCCACTAAGCCACCCAAGAGCCGGAGGAAGGCAGCTCTCTCCAGCCCACGGAGTCGGAAGAATGCTGCCCAGCCCCCCAATGCTGAGGAGGAGTCAGGCTCCAGCAGCGCCTCAGTAAGCCCTGGGCAGCACCGGGCGAGGGAGGAAGGAGCAACCCATCCAGGTGGAGGGGTGCCAGCTGCTGTCCAGGCTAGTGATCCTCCCCTTCTTCCCCTCCACCTCTTCCAGGAGGAAGAAGACACAAAACCGAAGCCCACCAAACGGAAACGGAAAGGGTCTTCTGCAGTGGGTTCTGACAGTGACTGAGGCCCCAGGCCCCTGTCCCACCCCCAGCTGGACTGCCCTCCTCCCTACATCAAAGGATATGGGGCGAGGGATGTGCAGGGAACACCCTCTCCTTCCCAGGCTTGCCCAGTGGGAAGTAGGAGCTGCTTCCTGGGAGCAGCCCCCTCCCACCCTTCCTGTTCTGCTGCTCCTTCTCGCACTTGGGGTCTCAAAGACTGTGGTTGGCCAGCGTCCCTAATCCAGAAGACCATTTGAGCAGAGACCTGCGTGGCAGAGCGGCTGCTGGGCCCGGCGACCAGGATGGGGCAGTGCACGGTGTACCTCCTGCTGTCTTGATTCGCTCTGCACGGATGCCTCATGGTCACCCTCACACTAGTTGAACCGGGCATCTGACCTGACACGGTGGTTGGCCACCTGGCAGGTGTCACAGCCCCTGGGGAGAAGCCTGAAAAGGAGGCCCCAGCATAGTCCTCTGCCCAGAGGCCCAGGGTGGCCTGAGGTGCCTCGGGCTGGGCCAGAGTTGGGGAAGTCCCAGAGGCAAGTTCCTCAGGACTGAAATGGTCCCAGTTCCTTGGTTCTGTTTTTGCTTTTTTTTCCCCCAGAGATAATCGCGGTTTAAAAGTTGGTTTTAAATGACAATAAAATAAGCCCTAGCATCTTTTGTGCTAGAGTTGCGGCCTGCCTAAGCCCTGTGCGTGAACAGTGGCTCCCCGTTCTCCCTGCTCAGCCCCGCCTTACAGAGGCCAGGAGGGGCTTTGGCTTTGCCTTCCCCAACCCTTCCTGTGCCACAGAGAGGTGAGCAGNCTCTGACCATCCGGATGGCGGTGGGTGCTGGCACCATCCTTCTACCATTGCTCCCCGCCCTCTCTGATGTAGGCACGTGCTAAGGTTACTGCTGGGCCAGGACCACTGTCCCAGGTCTTAGGCAGAAGTCTTCCTGGGGAAGAGTTCAGATGCCCGGGTCGGGGCTCTTCCAGCAGTCACTGGCTGGTCTACCTGTACCATCGGAAGTGTTGGGCTGGGTTTTGTTCCCCCTGCGGGTGTGCAGGGCAGCGAGGAAGAGGGGTGAAGGTTGGGTGTGTTGCAGATGGCTCCTGATTGGGCCTGCAAATTTGCCTTTCCACAAAATCTGGGCTGTCCTCTCCCTTTGAAAATCTAAACCATCTTGGAGGCCTCTTTTTCCTTCCTCTTGTTTCCTCTGCCCAATTAAAGCCAAGCTGGAAAGCATTCTTTGGCTGGTCCCAATAATGGTCTCTTTGCCCAAAAGGGAGGGGCCTCTGCTGCAGGGCCCTGCAGAAGCCTGTCTGGGCCATCACCTTTTCCCGACTTAACTCTGCCCGTACCCTATGGGTTTGACTGTCGAGCTAGGGCTTGCAGAACTAAATGGGGCTCAGCATGGTAACCCATGCCTGTAATCCCAGCACTTAGGCGGCCGCGACGGAATAGCTACGAGTTCGAGGTCATCTTGGACTGCATAGAGACCCTGCCTCCCGAAACCCCCCCCAAAAGCTCCGGTCGTGGTACGCTCCCTCCATCACAGCTGAGAATGAGAGCAACTGAAGGAGAGCTGCGCCCGAGTCCAAGGCCCGGGCTCACAGGCTAGGAGCCTGAGCCGCCGGAGAACTTGCAAAGTCGGTGTGGGCCGGGGCGGGGGGAATACAAGGCAGGCGCCGGCACCGCCCAAAACTTGACCCGGGCCGTCGCATTGGGGAGGGAGAGGGCGGGGCGCGGGTGCGGAGGGCGGGAGGCCTGGTCGACCCCTCCGCCTTCCGCCCCCTCCCCGCTCCTAGGGGTGGGGTCCGCCGCTAGCTCCCCGGCCGCAGAGGTCTCCGGGCGAGAGGGAGGGGCCGTCTTTTCCGAGGAGACTGCAGTGTCCGCAGGGCCGGGACAGGCGCCCGGGCTGGGGGTGCAGGGAGGGGCAGGCGGCGCGATGGCTGCCCTCCTCCTCTTGTCCACGCTCTTGCTGCTGCCCTTGCTGCTGCTGAGGCTGCGCCTCTGGCCGCAGCTGCGCTGGGTCGCAGCAGACGTCGCCTTCGTGGTGCGCGCCGTGCGTTGCAAAAGGGCTCTGCGAGCTAGTGCGCTGGCCGCGGCCGCCGCCGACCCGGAGGGTCCCGAGGGCGGCTGCAGCCTGGCCTGGCGCCTTGCACAGCTGGCCCGGCAGCGTCCCACGCACACCTTCCTCATCCATGGCGCGCGGCGCTTCAGCTACGTGGAGGCGGAGCGCACCAGTAACCGCGCGGCGCGCGCCTTCCTGCGTGCGCGGGGCTGGCGCGCGGGGAGCGGCGGCGGGGGCGCGGGACGCGCTGGGGCCGACGAGCGGGCTTCGCTGGGCGCCGGGGACGCGGCGCCTGCAGTGTGTGGAGAGGATGGTGCGACCAGAGGCACGGCCGCGGCCCCGCTGGCACCTGGGGCGACAGTGGCACTGCTCCTGCCCTCCAGCCCGGAATTCCTGTGGCTCTGGTTCGGGCTGGCCAAGGCCGGCCTGTGCACGGCCTTTGTGCCCACCGCCCTGCGCCGGGGCCCCCTGCTCCACTGCCTGCGCAGCTGCGGCGCGCGCGCGCTCGTGCTAGCGCCAGGTAAGTCCGTAGCTGTGGCCGGAGGCCCGAACCGTCTCCTGGGCCACTCAGCAGTGGGTAGGGTAGGAATCCCTGGGCTAGCGATGGCGTGGTGCTAAGCCTGGTTTCCCAAGGATTCCTCGACCTGCGATATCGCCTGTCGCCGTCGCAGGAAACCATGAGCAGGCGAGGGGCGAGAGGGGCTTCTGGGTAGCTGCAGAGCCGCGGAGCTGTGCTTTTCTGACCTTGTCAGAGTTCCTGGAATCCCTGGAGCCTGACCTGCCAGCCCTGAGAGCCTTGGGGCTGCACCTGTGGGCTGTAGGCCTTGAAACCCACGTTGCTGGAATCCACGATGTGCTGGCAGAGGTGGCAGCTGAAGTGGATGAGCCGGTGCCGGGCCACCTCTCCGCCCCTGGCAGCATGACGGACACGTGCCTGTACATCTTTACCTCTGGCACCACTGGTGAGGGCTGACAGCTCCCAGGCCGCCCCTTCACGTACCCCAGAGAAGGGTGCCCGTCACAAGGACACAAGTCTCTTCATTTCTCCTCCATCCCCGACCGCCTACCCCCTTCCTAGAGCAGCCTGACCTCGGCCCTTCTCAGTCTCTTCCCCTGACCCCTTCCCACCACCCCGCAGGCCTCCCCAAGGCTGCCCGGATCAGTCATCTGAAGGTCCTGCAATGCCAGGGCTTCTACCAGCTGTGTGGTGTCCACCAGGAAGACGTCATCTACCTCCCCCTCCCCCTCTACCACATGTCCGGCTCCCTGTTGGGCATCGTGGGCTGCTTGGGCATTGGTCAGTCTCCCCAGCACGCCTCAAGTCCTCCAGCAGAGGGTGTCTCCCTGGGGGTGGAGAGTGCAGAAGAAGGGGGAGCAGGACTGCTTTCTAGGAGCTTCTGGCACAGCTGGGAACATTACCCAGGCAACCAGAGAACTCCAAAGTGAAGGGAGGGTGGTCTCATTCCTGGAAGAGGCAAGTGCAGGCTACATGGAGAAAAGGGGGAACTTGAAGATGAGGCCAAAGGGATGGAGTATTTAGGGATGGAACACAGGGAAGGGGCATCAGCCTGTCAAGGCACAGGTGGGGGAGGAGGGCCAATGTGGCCTTAGCAGGGGTGATTCTCCGGCAGGTCCTTGCCAGCGAAGGCCATTGGGTTGTGTGCCTGATCTTACCTTCCTGTCCCCTTCTGGCAGGGGCCACAGTGGTGCTGAAGTCCAAGTTCTCCGCTGGCCAGTTCTGGGAGGATTGCCAGCAGCACAGGGTGACAGTGTTCCAGTACATTGGGGAGCTGTGCCGGTATCTAGTCAACCAGCCTCCGGTGCGTGGGTAGTCACTGATGTAGGACTAGGTCAGGGGGCCATGGGGGATGTGGTCCGTTGTCTGGGAATAGTGAGAGACACCTGGCTCAGGCTGGTGCATGGGGCCCTTCTGGGGAATGGAGAATGCAGCTTTGCACTGGGCAACTGGCCACCTTGTGCTGCACCCTCCCTCCTGCACAGAACAAGGCAGAGCACAGCCATAAGATCCGACTAGCAGTGGGCAGTGGGCTGCGCCCAGATACCTGGCAGCGTTTCGTCCGGCGCTTTGGACCCCTGAAGGTGTTGGAGACCTATGGCCTGACTGAGGGCAACGTGGCCACTTTCAACTACACTGGACAGCTGGGGGCCGTGGGGCGTGCATCCTGGCTGTACAAGGTGAGGGGCAGAGAGGAAACAACATGGGGAGCAGGGGTGCTGGTGGGGGTGCATCCAGGCAGCCAAAATGACCCAGCACCGGCTCTCACTTCCCCCAGCACCTCTTCCCCTTCTCTCTGATTCGCTATGATGTCACCTCTGGGGAGCCAGTTCGGGATGCCCAAGGGCACTGTGTGGCCACTGCTCCAGGTTTGTGCCCAGCACAGTGGGTGAGGCTGACAGAGCTGGCAATGGAGAGTTCAAACTACAAAATTCAATGGGGTGGGGTCTAGGAGGGCAGGGGTGCAGTGGGCACCCTGTCCTGACCCCAGGGACTCTGCCAGGTGAGCCTGGGCTGCTGGTGGCCCCAGTGAGCTTGCAGTCCCCATTCCTGGGCTATGCGGGTGGCCCAGAGCTGGCCCGGGGAAAGCTGCTTCACGATGTCTTCCGGCCTGGGGATACGTTCTTCAATACGGGGGACCTGCTGGTGTGCGATGACCAAGGCTTTCTTCGCTTTCATGATCGGACTGGGGACACCTTCAGGTATTTCCCCATAACTTTCTGATTCTTTCTCTGTGACCCAAACCTCAAACGCTTTAATTCCCACCTGGTCAGATGTCCTTGGTCCTCAGCCAGATTCTCATGCTCAGACCCTCTCACATGTTTGATCCTGGCCTCTGACCTGCTCTCCACACCAAGTTCCCCACCCTCGGTCCTTGACTCCTAGTTTCAGGTCTCTGCTGTCTTGACAGGTGGAAGGGGGAAAACGTGGCCACAACTGAGGTGGCGGAGGTCTTTGAGGCCCTGGATTTTATTCAGGAGGTGAACATCTATGGAGTCACTGTGCCAGGTGCCTAGGTGTGGAAGGGGGGCAGGGGCATCCAACCTACCACCCCGGTTGGTAATGTCGGGGTACAAGCAGCATGAGGCCTTCTTGGTGGCAGCCAGTGTGGCTCACGCCGCACCTGCACTCTCCAGGACATGAAGGCAGGGCTGGAATGGCAGGCCTGGTTCTGCGCCCTCCCCACACTTTGGATCTCGGGCAGCTGTACACCCACATGTGTGAGAACTTGCCACCTTATGCCTGGCCTCGGTTCCTGCGGCTCCAGGTAACCAGCCTCAAGGCCCTGAACCCATGTGTCCTGTGAGAGAAAGAATAGTTCTCCCCAGACTCTTCTTCCTTCTTCTGACCTGGCGCCTTCTCTTCCCTGCCACCATCTCCCCTTGGCTCTCCAATGCCCCCTGACCCCAGATCTGCCCCTGAGAAAAATGTAAGCAACTCAGCCTCCCCTGAACTGACTGATAGAAGTTCTTTTCCTTCAACTCCCCTTGACCACCTCCCTCTCCCAGGAGTCCTTGGCCACCACTGAGACATTCAAACAGCAGAAGATTCGGATGGCCAGTGAAGGCTTTGACCCGAGCACACTGTGTGACCCACTCTACATCCTGGACCAGACTGCAAATGCCTACCTGCCCCTCACCCCTGCCCGGTACAGTGCCCTTCTGGCTGGAAACCTTCGAATCTGAAAACTTCCATACCCAAGGCACCTGAGGGGGGGGCTTTGAGTGGCGCAGGCTATGGCGGGTATACCCAGGGCTGTCAGAGGTCTTTTATACATTGATTTTCATTGTTTTATAATAAATAATGCTGAAGCCAACCTGGCAGTGTCTTTATGATTTGGCCTGTTGTCTCCTGGATTTGTTTTTTGTTTGTTTGTTTGGTGGAACCGGGGATTGAACTCAGGTCCTTGTGATTGCCAGGCAAGTGCTTATTCTACTGAGCTATCTCCCCTGCCTGCCCCTAGTCTCCTGGATTTGTGTGGAGCTGCTTTTCCTCTGAGCCACAGGCCCCTGCACTTCTGCCTGGCTGTAGGGCCCAGTGTCCAAACCTTGTCTTTCTTCTTGGGGGGTGGGGGCTTGTCTTGGAGAGCCCCATCATTGGTGTTTACTGGGCTTGTGTGTGTTCCACCCCATTTTCCTCCCTACAGGGCCTCTAGAAACACTGCCCCCCTGGGTCTGCCTCTGCTTCTCCATGGCATAGGTGTGGTAGGGGCCTGGGTCTGAGTCGCAAACAGGTAAAACAAGTTTTAAGATTTAGGAGAATTAAGGGTCTAGGGTCCTCTTGCCTTCATATCCCTGAGAAACTGACAAGGGGAAAGGTGGACCCACTCTGCCTCCTGATCCCAGGGTTCCTGCTCCTATGGAGGACTGGTCAGCCAGTCCCAGAGGGAAGAGTATGACAGCAGCCCCTCCTAGAGCAGAGCTCCAAGTGCCTGTGGGTGGCAGCAGGAAGGAGGAGAGGGATCTACAGAGCCTGCTCCCTCAGCCCTGAATGAGGTGGCCAGGAAGGTCCCCACCTGAAAGGGGTTTGGATTTTTTGGGGTTTTTTTTTGTTTTTGTTTTTCTCTTTATTTAGGGCAGGGTCTACAGCATGTTCAGGGTCTCACTACGTAGACCAAAATCATAGTGATTCTCCTGTTCACAGCATCCCACGTGCTGGGATTACAGGCGTTCGCCACCATGCCCAGTCTCATTTGCAGTCTCAGCATGCCCCGTGGGCAGGGCCAGTAAGGCAAGCCAGGAATCGAACTCCGGCTGCTGGGCTCTGCCTGTTGTTTTAATAAACAAGTTTACTTGTAAATTTAGTCAGCCTATATAATTGACCTAAAAACTTAATAATACAAATTTTAAAATCATATAGAAGGCTGTCTCTGCCCAGGACAATAATCAGATAAGACAAAAGCCAACACCATCTTACCTGGCAGAGCTCCAAAAGGCAGAGAAGTGTGCTGCTCCCCCAAGCAGTTCATGCTAAACACCACAAAGGAGCCAGGCACAAGGCTACCCCAACCTGCAGCCACCACTGGGACCAGGCTCCATCTATAAGCTCGAGGGTCACTAAAAATTCAACTGCCCTGCCCTCATAAGAGAACTCATTACATCAAATCCATCAATATTTGACCTGCTTTGGTCTTGCTGCTGAAGAGGAACAATAGAGACTGGGGTCCATGTCCCACATCGAGGTATCTCTATTAGTCCCAAGTCTCGCTAGACATTTCTGGTAAAAACAACAACAACAAAAACTTCTTGCTGACACAGAGACCACATATAGTGTTCTTTCTGAGTTCTAAAGTCACTGTATTAGATCTGCAGAATCTATAATGGGTGTTGATGGCTAACCTACATGACCCCTTCAGATAGGTCCATTCCCTGCTGACTCCAGACAGTTTTTCATTCATAGTTTCCTTGTGATCCCACCCTGTACCATATCTCTCATAGGTAGAGATCTCCTCCAAAAGCTCCACTTCTCTCTCACCTCACTCTTCCCACAGTGCTCATCCGATAAACCTAGCCTCAATGTGAAGCCAGCTCCTCCCTCCTTCTTCCCTTGTTGACCACATACTCTGAGACACTTCCAGTCCCACTCCTTCCACACATGCTATTCCTATACTAGTGTGCCTTAGGGATCCCCCAGCCTTTCTCTACATTTCCCAATACCCAATAGCCCCCAAACATCGGAGGAAACTCAAGCTACCTCCTTACTAATTGTTTTCTGGTAAGAACTGCCCAGTTTCCTTATAATACCCCCATTCTTCCTGTCCTTAAATTTAATGGCTCCTATCATTTAGTTCAAGATCTCAGGGTTATTAATAATGTGGTTACTCCTATTCACCCAATAGTGCCAAACCTCTACACCATGCTCTCTTATATCCCTCCTTTCACTACTCACTTTACTGTCCTAGACCTTAAAGATGCCTTCTTCACCATTCCCTTACACCCAGACTGCCAGGACCTCTTTGCCTTCACATGGACTGATCCAGACACTCTCTGATCTCACATGAACAGTCCTGCCTCAAAAGTTCAGAGATAGTCCTCACTTCTTTAGCCAAGCTCTTGCTGCTGACCCTGAGACCCTTGATCTCAAGCCCTGCCTTACTCCTTCAGTAAGAAGTCAAATCGGACTCTGCCTCTATCCCTCCTCCCATTCCCTAGCCCTACAACACACAGCTAACTGTTCCAAATTTTCTATCACGACAAAGTTATAGGGTCTCTCCCACCAAAGCTCAGATAGCCTCGCCAAAAGTAAAATATCTAGGATTCACCCTCACTCCCACTACTCGTGCAATTACTGCTGTTTGCAAAGCTCTCCTTCGTGACCTTCAGGTGCCCACTACAAAACAGTAAGTTCTCTCCTTCCTTGGTCTAACTAATTTCTTTTGCCTCTGGGTTCCCAACTTTGCTTCCCTAGTGCAGCCTCTCTATAAACCATCAGAAGGTTCCTTGTTAGAGCCCCTTGCCCCTGCTCCTATTGATTCCTCCTCTCACAAGCTCCAATAGGCTGTCCTAAGTGTCCTCACTTTACCCAACTCAATTCAGCCTTTTACCCTCCATACTTCTTCTCAGAGTCACAATGCAGTAGGTGTTTTGTTTTGTTTTGAATAATTTTTATTTATTTATTTATTTTGTGTGTGGCCAGCTCAGCCCACCAGGGGGCGGGGCT
>NDGM011120753.1:0-15066 GCA_002564305.1 Octomys mimax
CAATATGAACCAAACACACCATAAATCTAGAACCTAAATATTCCTTGACCTTCATATGACATTCTTGCATTTAAATTCATTAGTGACCAGAATATACTTCTCTATTATGATACCTACTACATTTTATTATATCACCACCAAACTGCAGGTGGTGATTGAATGGTATTCTTGCAAGGTTCCCCTGTGACTGTCCATATCTCAAGGTTACTATCTCAGTTACTCTTCTTTTATTGCTGGGACAAAATACCCAGTACTCTAAATTAAGGAAGGAAAGGTTTATTTAGCTCACAGTTAGTGTAGGTTTTAGTCCATACACCAAGGCAGAGAGACACATGGCAGAGAGCAGCAGCTCCTGAAGGCAGAAAACAGCAAAGATCAAAGGGAGATGTAACTTCTAGCTAGGCTCTCTCCCCTCCTCACATTATAATGCAGCTTACCCTCCCCCCAGGGTGGGAATAGCACTCATACTCATAATCCCAGCATTGGATCATGAATTAATCACAAACTCCAGAAGTCACCCCATGAGGCTTTTGGGGGACATCTAGACAACCCAAACAGAAGGATTTGTTTACTTGGTATTCAAGTTCCTCTTGGAAAGTGAAGTATCTCTGTAAATGTAGGAATAGAAGATTACAGAGAAGTATTCTTAGATGAATTTGGAAGCAAGCATAATTTTATCCATCTTTACAGATATTATTTTATCCTCGTTGTGGAAAGAAGAGGATATGCCCTTGCCTATGTATTCTAAAATTCAGAAAATGATTCTGTCAATAGCTGTGATAATTGAGAGCAGCAGGGCTGAGAGCATATCTGCTGAGGAGCCTATGTGCAGATGTCTGCTCCTCTGTCTCCCTTACTCCCTCACATGTCTTAGGGCATATCACTGGGCCCCTTGGAAGCCCAGTTTCCTCATCCAGATAGTTCATGAGTTAGTTGTGATGTTCTATAATGTACCTTTCAGCTCTGAAATTTTTTTCCTAACTTCTTATCAACATGTGCTGGTAAAGGAGAGGAGTGTGGTGTAGAATGTGAAAGGTAGAGGCAGAAAGAGATAAGAAGGGTGAGAGGGCCATGGGAGAGTTAGAGGATAATTGACTCTGGGGAGATGGCTGCTCAGAGGGAAGAAATCAGACTGTGCAAAGATCTAGGTGACCCAGTGAAACACATGAAGGGCCCTGGCAAGGCTTAGATTATGATATGTACTGATCTGAGGGAAAAAAAGGAAGAAGAAGGAGAAAGAGAAGGAATAATGAAAGTTGAAGAATATGGGAGTCAAACTAGTAGATAAGGGTGGTGGTAGAAGGGCAGCAAGAGGAAGCATGGGATCCCATCACAGAAAGGGTTATAGGCCAGGACTCCAGCTTTGCTGAAAAGTGAGAAAAAATGCATTGGGCCTTAAAAAATATATTTTAAAGAGTAAAAACAAAAATGAAAGCAAAGCGAAGACAATAACAGAGTAGCATACAACAATATATAGGTACAGAGTTTCAAAACAGGAATAAAAAAATAACAATGGTTGTTATATTGCATATTTTTGTCATCAAATCTGTTGCTCAGATTCACAGATATAGCTATGCAAGGCTGGTTAAATAATTAAACATTAACACTTGCTTCCAATAAACCTTAATTTCTTTCTTGTTCTGTTTACTCTTTATTTTTAAATTTATATTTTTTGAGCCATGTTTTTATTTAAAATTGTAGTGAAAGGGCAGTCGTCAGTAACATAAGCTAAAATAGGCAGATGGGGGAATTTCCTTCCTATAAGAAAATTACTGTGATTTTCTATCTGACTTTCCTGGGCTGCTTGGAGCTGTGCACTTGTGCTTGTTTAGGATGGAGCTTTATTGTGGATTAACAGGCTCACAGCTGGCACTGAGAAGGGGTGACCACGCTGATATTTATGCTAGTCAATTCTAAGCCTTGACTTGGTTTAACCTCCAACCTTCTTGCAGTAAAGTTGTATTTAAAAAGCTATCATTCAACAAGAGTCCACCAAATGCCCAGAGAAGAAAGGATGTTTTATAGGTTGAATTAAGCTTATGTTGTTTGGAATGTGTATTTGTAAATATTGGAAACTTTTTGTGAAATAGCAGATCTCAGAACATAACTGTATATTCCTTCACAAACATTACTCTTTGCACAAAGGACCTCAGTTAACTGTGCCTTGAAATAGATTTCTGATTGAATCTGGAACTATAGCGCTTACCCCAGGTTGACCTTGAGCAATGGAATAATAGTAGCAGTTGTTACCTTCATTGAGATCCTGAATGTATGGCATGGTATTAATGAAAAACTTCACAAGTATTTCTTTGCTTCCTCACTACTTTCTGATAAAGCATGGGAGACTGCTCCTCTGCTCCAGACAACTGATATGAAAGGCAAGACACTCCAAAGTGGCTTAGAGTTTTGAAGGACATGATGTCAAAGTCTTTGGAGGTGAGGGCAGGTAAACAGGTGGAGACTGAATTGTTGGGGTCCTGTGGGAGCCACATAACTCACTAGGGTGGAGGTCTTGCTAGCTAATGAAATTTTTCAAGTTGACTAGAATGTGTTGATTTTTATTAAGAAGAATTACAAAAAAATGCAGGAGCCTTGTATTTTTTTTTTTCATCAAACTAGAAAAGGGTTGAACTATTAACATCAGGGAAAAATAACATACTGTTTGAGGAATGCCTTCAAATTTTTTGAAATTAGAGAAAATATCTTGATCAAATGTTAAGAAAAACTGGAGGCTTTTCATGAGCAAATATTTTAAACGGCTAGAAAGGAATGCTTAAAAATCAGGTATAAATGATAGCAAATGGCCACATCAAATATTATAGGTGGCCATCTACAAAATATATCTTTCTAGGCCTGGGGATATAACTCAGTGGCACAAGCACCTAACTGCCATGCACAAAGTCCTGAATTTGATTCTTGGTACCAAAATAAAATAGACTACATCTTTACAAAAGCAGTGTAGCATACAAACATTAAAACATTCACATAGTGTCCTCCAACCATATTTTGGCATTGAGTTTTAATTCTTGCTTTGCTTTCTGAATGCCAAGAGCATGTACACCAGTAAGTTTCAAGATCATTTTGTGGGAAAGACTGACAGAGAGGCTGAGTAGTTTCTTGGAGAATCTACACATAGCAAAAATGAAAAGGAAGGGGACATTTTCTTTTAAAAAAGATGACCTGGTGGTGCTTTTTGACTGACAGATGTTGTTTGATGCTCTATTCCTAGAAAGTGGGGAGATTAAAAGCAATATCTGAGATTTATAATGAATTTTAAAGTTTCTAGATACCAACAGCTCTGGAAAAATAAACTGCCCTATGTTTCTGTCTGCCTGATTAAATTCTTTGGTAGGGAACAAATGAAGCTTCTCCAGCTTTCATTGTGACCTGACTTGTCCTCCTCAGTTCTTTCATGTGTGTAGCTGCTTCTCCTTATTACAAGCATATTTTCAAAGATTAGGCTTTGGGGACTGTAAGTAAGGGAAGTTTTACAAGAAATTATCCTCATCAGCCACCCACATTCGCCGTAAGTGCCTGCCCAAGTAAATGCATACCAACCCTCCTTTCCTCCCATTGCTGCTTCTGCTAACAAGTACACATTTATTTAACCAACTCACTATTTTCACAAAGAAAAATAAGAATATGAAACAGGATCCCAGATATAAGTTGCATTCAAAGGTTTGTTAAAAATCATTGTAGAATGTATAAAATCATTCCTTTTAGAACGCAAGTGGGAACAGAATTTAATCTAAGGCATGAAGGGACCTGAGGGTAATTTGATTTTAAAACCTTGTTTGTTAAATGTTTCTGAAGAAAGACAGTTTTTCTCCAAATAAATCTGATGAATCCTAATGGCAACTTAAAAATAGTTTTATGTGCTTTGACTTTTTTGCATTTACTGATCAGTTGTTAAAATACACAGAATGCTTGTGTAGAGAATTAAGAAGTTATACAAATTTCTGCCTGGGTATTTATTTTTACCCTTTCCTGGAGCTGGGGATTGAACCCAATTCTCATGTGTGCTGAAAGAGGGCTCTTCCACTGAACCAGCCTCTGCCGGTGTATTTTTTTGTAGGACAAATTTTCATTTGCTAGTGTCTCTTCCTCCACTTTTTAAATTTTTTGTATAACAAAGGAAGGTTTATTTGGGGATAAAAGATGGAAAAGAAAGAGAAGAGAAGGTGTGGGGTGGGGCTTCAGAACAGAAAACCCCTCCTCCGTCTCCTTGGCGATTTTCTGGGCGCTGTATGATAGTACTCCTGCGAAAACAAGTTCTGGTAATGAGATTATTTTGAGCCTTTTGGCAGAAAATGTTTGGAAAGTGTATGTTTCTAAGTGTTCTGAATCATATATTGAAAGGCAGCTCACAGTGAGAGCTGGATGCCTGCGGACGGACAAGGTCAAATGAAGGGTGGACAGCGTGGTTTCCCAGAGCATCTATCAGGACAAAAGTACAGTTTTAATCTTGAGCATACTTCTGAATTCAGAGCACCTGTTTTCTTCTGCCTTCCTAGTGTAGACGCCTGCACTGATGCACTCGAGAAACATTCATTGTTTCACAGTGCACTTGGGGGAAAAGTTCCTGTCCCTTTGAACTCTTACTGTAGAATAAAAATCAAAACTTTGTATTTTGACCAATTAATACTCAACTGTAAAGTGCTATAATTTTTCTTTCCCCAAATTTCATGTTATCAGAGTGTACCAGTCTAGGGTTAAATGGCTCTAATAGAGAAGATGGTACCAAAATGATGTTAATTAAATCTTCATGTTATGATAAAGTACTTGCATTGAATAGATAAATCCTTTTTCCTGACACGTTTATCAGAGTGACAATTCTAGGCTATTTTATTTTATTAGTTAGTTAGTATGTCAGTTAGCCAGTTAGTTAGTTAGTTATTTAGTTAGTTAGTTTTAGGTACTAGAAATTGAACCCAGGGCCCTCAGACTGAGCTACATTCTCAGTGCCTTTTTTCATTCTTTATTTTGAGCTATAGTTTCAGTAAATTTCGCAGGCTGATCTTGAGTGATTTTCCTGCCTCTACCTGCAGAGAACCTAGCAACAGACATGACCACTCTAGTTAGAATCCTTTTTACTTTTTTCCATGTGTCTTATGAATAATAAGTGGCTTCCTTATACCTTGAACCCCATGAACATAATTCAGGTGCCTTCAAAAATGATTTTAAACATGTTTTTTATTTTAATTAAAATATAAACCATATTTAAGTACAACTATCATTGATCCTTCCTGTGTCCTCTAACCCTCAGCCCTCTTTTTAAAGAATAAAGAATGACTTTATTGAAATATTCATATGCCATAGTTTACCATTCAAATATGCATCAGGGTTGTTAGATTATTCACAGATCATGTAAAATTCACCAGTATCTCTTCCATTTTGCACACACACCCCTCATATACACAAAAGCCTGTATTCCTTAACAGATAACATCCTATTTTCGCAGCCTCCACCAGCTATTAATCTATTTCATCTTTATGGATCTTCCTGTCCTGCACATTTCTTATAAACTTAACTATATAGTCTTTTATGATTAGCTTATTTTACCTAGCAATATATTTTCTGAGTTCACCCAGGTTGTAGTATATCTGAGCACCTCATCTGTTTTCATTGTGTAGCAATTACATTAATTGCAGAGTCTATACTTTTTTACTCACTGGATATGTGAATTTGTAGTAGGCAAAATAATGATCTCCAAAAATGCTCATGTCCTCTTCTCAGACCTGTGAATATGTTGTTTTTACATTGCAAAAGGAAACTTGCACATGTCTTTAAGGCAGCAGATTTTCCTACCACATTGCTTAGGTGGTGGAGGCCATGCCTATCTGTGGTCAAAGGGAGGAAAGACTGAAAGAAGGGTCAAAGCGTTCTTCTGTGCTGGCTTTGCCTGTGGAGAAAGGGGCCATCAGCCAAGGAGTCAAGGAAAGTAGGGCAATTTCACAAGCTAAAATGAAAGCAGCAAGACCTTTAGAACTGTCATATTAAATTGTATTATCTTAAACTCTTAAGTGTATAGTAATTTTAACAGCAACAACAGCAGCAATAGTAGTTACAGCAGCAGGAAAACAATCATACGTGGTGTTCTGGCTTTGAGTAGTGCTGCTATGAACATCTGTTAAAGTTTTCCTCATGTATTCTGGATCCCAGTCCTCTATCTGATACATAGTTTGCAAATATTTACTTCCTTTCTGAAGATGGTGCTACTTTTTAAAAAATTTTGATGGAGTGCATTTTTTTTATTTTTTATTGTTTCTTGTGCTTTCCGTTAATTTTTGCAGACAGTGTGAGGTAGGTGTCTATTTCATTCTTTCAGCATGTGGAATCCAATTTTCCCAGTGCAGAGATGCATTTAATTTCTAGTTGAAAGTGTAGAGCCCAAGAGGCTATCTTTGACGACTTAGAATGTTCTTGGTGCCCGAGGCTATTTGTTGCTACAGCTGTGCTCTCTATCTGGGAGCTGCTGTACCGGTGACAGCCTTTTCTCATCAGCTTCTTCCATGATGAGTACAGAATGATGCTTGTGCTCCCATATGGCTTGCCTGCACCTTGTCAAAAAATGCAAAATATGAGAACCAGACAAATCCGTGTCTACCTCATTTCATCATTATTTCTTCTAAGATTCTTTTTATCTCTAATAATACACAATTTTTCTACAGAATTGTCACAATAGGTGATACGGCTAGGAGTAATGTTGAACAAGGATTTTAGTATTTTAAATTTCCCTCACTACTCTGGAATTGTTCAAATTTTTAACTCTAGAAATGAACACTTGTGCCAGGAACATAATTCTCTTTGCTTCTTCCCACTCTAGTTTCTTTATACTATGCTTCTTAAGAAGAAAATAAGTTTTCTTATTTATTTATTTATTTTGTATTTAGGACAGGGTGTATAGCGTGTACAGGGTCTCACTACATAGATTGCACTCAATGATTCTCCTATTTACAGCCTCTCAAATGCTGAGAGTACAGGCGCACACTGCCACACCCAGTCTCAATTGCCCTGTCAGTGGGCCCCGGGGTGGGGTGGGCCATGGCAGGCCTCGCAATTGAACTCTTGGCCCCTGGGTCTGCCTGAGCAGGAGCTTTAATCCACTGAGTTCTTTGGCTTGCCCGTAGTTTTATTTTTTTTAAAGTGGAGATGACTCCACCTTTTCATTTTTTTCTATGATATGATGACCATGTGACAGAGATATTATATAGCAAGTCATGTTTATGACCAAGATTTAACTTCAGAACATCTAATTTCTAATCTGGGAGGTCTTTAATCTGAAAAAGACTGGCTTCTAAATCACGGAAGCAATGCTTTTCAAATTTTAAAGTATATGCAGATCACTGGAGTATCTTAGTAAACTGCATGTTCTCATTCGTAATATCTGAGTGGAGCTTGAGATTTGCATTTCTATGAAGACCCCAGGGGTACTAAGGCTATTTAGTACATTACAAAATAGCAGACTACACTTTAAGGACATAAAGTCTCCAGGGATCGTTAATCCCAGTGGAAACTCAGGACTGCTAAAATTGGAGCATTCTAAATCAGAATTTGAATTTCTTTCTAAAATTTTGCAGAAGTTAAACACAGATACACAGATAATCAGATATAACATACATACATATATATATATATTTATATATATGTAGAAAAATAATTCTCTTATATTCTTCAAAACAAGTAAATCTATTACAGACGTACCCCTGTTGATACAATCAGGTAGAGATTGCATTTATTAAAGAAGTTAAAATCCCCCTATAGAATAACCTGCAGAGTTAGCCTATAACTATTTATAGCTAGTTAAAAAATGGAAAGATTGGATTTCCATGCTCTGTCTTTTGATGTGCTCTTGACATCATGAAATAGAAAGATGTAAAGTGATTCGTACTTTGATGATCAGTGTCTAGATTTCCATAGCTGATTGAAGAATGAAATAAAATGAGAGTTTAACCCCTTTAACCTTGTTCCTCTTATTTTTCTCTAAGCTCTATTAAGCTTTCATAGCAGTTTAGGCAGATAACACTGGCTTTCCTTGCCATGAGACTCTATATACTGAAAACACACATAGTGACATGATATATCATATTTTGGAGAAGTGATTTTACTTAAATTATACAGTAAAGGTCACTTACTCTCTAGTGGAAACTATTACAATTTTCCTTGTAGTTATTTCAAAACCATAGCTAGCTATATTAACTATTATAGTTCAAATACCATATTTTAAAAAAAGACATATATCTGTCCATAGAATCCAGTTAATAAATCAGTTCTACAATGTTGATGAGCTTATCAAAGTATGTCACATTTTCTTTTTTTTTTTATTCTTATGATCATTTCAATTTTATGTTCGTATGTTGTCTGTTTTGTTATGTAAACTGTCCAGGAAAGGAAAAGAATGAAGAGATTAATTGACTTATTGATTGATTGATTGATTCATTCATTCATTCATTCTACCTTCACCTAGCAGATTTTTATCTTGGCCCTGAAGCAGAACTCCTTACATAGGTTTGTGGATGTGCATATTGACAAGAGTGGGGAAGAAGAAAGGAACATCATTTGTTGGCATGAACATATCACAGATTATGACAATTTCTTGGACTTTAAATAAGTCTTTGTAGTTTAGTTTTTACACCAGAGATAAAAATTTATCCTCTTCCTGGACTATATTTAAAACTCAAATGATTTAACTAATATGTTCTTCATGGTAAATAAGAACCAGTGCCTATGGTGATTGGCATAATATGAAATACAATCATATTGGTAAGCATAATAGTAATAATGCTGATGACAACAGTAATAATTATTCTGCTTCAGTGCTGAAAGAATCAGAGCTCCATTGAATATGTATAAAGTCTGTACTGTATAACTCAATATATCAGCTGTTTACTGACAGCTTGCAAAAGCCTTTCTTGTACCACTAACAGAAGCAACTAGATCAGAGTATAGTTCTGGACCACAGTTGAAAGCATGTGCAAAGTCAACTTANTTGTGTTTTTATCTCACTTTAGTAATTTTTGTTCCACTGAAGTTGTTATAAGAGTGCTGAGAACTCTGAGTCTGACCTCTATAGAAAATAATGATGTAAAATGTGATTATGTATTTTGTTAAGCTCTAAAACACAACAAATTGTCCTCATCTGTGATTTTTCTCTCTTATTTAAAAGACAGTGTTGGCCCAAACTTCATGATAAATGACTTCTGATAGTAATGGTGAAAGCTGAGGAAGATTAATGTTTTGCTTCATAGCCTTCCTGTTGTCTCGTTCTCACATTTGAAGTGGTCCAGGAAATAATTTGCTAAAAGTGAGCAAAATCAGTTAAGAGCTGCATTGTTTGGAAATGTGTGTGATACTGCAATGACATTGCACAAGCTCATATGTCTTGATCCATCATTATAAATCTTCATCAGGAAACTAAGCACATGCCATTCTTTTTATGTAAATTCTAAGTGCAACAGTGCAAAGCAGGTGGAAGTCTATCCTTAGGCTCCATCTCTTCTGTTCTGCGGCTCAACAGGGCTCTATTGCAGCCTTTGTTGCCCTGTGACCAACTAGGGTGGAAGATCCACAGAGAACATTGAAAACCATGGGATCTGAAAAGGGTATAATTTCAGAGTCCTCTATGTGATCCCAAGAGCAAAGGAAGAATCCATTTGTGTGACTGGTACTGATGTTAATACATTGAGTAAGTTGATAGGTACATGAACACCAGTATATAACCAAAACCAAGGTTACATCTCTGAGAGAAATGCACTAACTAAAGAGATCTTCACAATAACAACAGATTTCTGAAAACCTAAGTGATCATCGAACCTCATCATAAGGACACTAGAAATAAAAGAGAATGGGATGAAATGTCTCCAAAAACTCTTTAGTCCCCAAAAGCTGACCTCTTGGGCATTAATCTAGAAAAAATTTCATATAATAGTTTGAAAAGCAAGTGGTTAAAATATTTAAAGAAGTCAAAAAAAAGAACAAACAAATGTTTAAGATGTTCAGTAAGCTCCAGGAGGACATAAGCAAACAAGGAAAGGACATAAGTAAGTAAAGGATTTAATTAATAAGATGTTCAACAAGTTTTAAAAGGACACAGTTGCAATGTGTTACTATTGAAACTGTCCTACCAATTTGATTTGAAACTGTCTCATTGCTATTTATTCATCAATAAAATTATGGGGAAAAATGTATTAAGAGAACCTGAAAGAAGCAACAACAACAAAAAAGACACAGTTGGTTAAATTAAATAAGACAATGCAGGGTATGAATGATAGTTTTAATAAAGAATTAGAGTTTATGAAAAAGACTCAAGCAGAAATCTTGGAAATGAAAAATACAATTGAAAGCCGCACCAAGAGACATGATCAGTCAGAAGAGAGACCATCAAGACTTAAGAACTACAAGGATATAGTAGATCGCTTACTCAGTGATATTCAAAAAATAACAAGAAATCACAAGGAACTGATTTAAGAGTTTCTAAATGACTCTAAAAGAATTAATCTAAAAATTATAGACATGGAGGAGGGCTAAAGTGTAAAACCAAGCATTTAAAAGTTATTAAAAGAAATCATTGCAGAAAATGTTCCAAATGTACCAACTTGAATTGGGAACCCAAGTAAATAAGATATTTAGAACCCTAAGTAGACAGTAAGCAACTGATTGTCTCCATGGTGATCATGGTCAAAATCTCAGAAAGACAAGAAAAGTGAATAATAAAGCCCTAGATGAAAACCACAGAAATTCATGACTACCTAGCCAGTATAAGAAAATGGTCTAGGGAATTCTAAGACCAACAATACCAAGGTACTCAAAGGAAAGAACACATCTAACTGGGAAAGTAGTTAAACAAGAGGAAAATAATGCTACATCTCAAGGTTGTAGAGAAAAAAAAGAGTAACCTAAATCCAAAATGTATAATTAGAGAGAAATTACAAAGATCAGAGTGGAGATCAATGAAATTGAGACTAAAAGAATAGATAGAATCAATGAATCAGAGTTCTTTCTCTGAAAGAACAAGATTGATAAATCCTTAGCCAAATTTATAAAAGAAGGGAAAAACTTGATTCAAGTAGAAATGAAAGTCACACTAGTACATCACTGAAATCCAGAGAATAAGAAACTACTTCAAAATTTATTTTCCAATAAACTGGAAATTCTAGAAGAAACAAATAAATTCTTAAATGCATATGAATTACCAAAACTGAAACATGAAGATTTAAAAAAACAAACCAATCATAGGTAGTGAAACTGAGGCAGTAATGAAATCCTAACAACTGAGAAAATCCCAGATACTGATAGGTTCACCATTGAATTATATCAGTCCTTCTGGTAAGAAGGACTGATATAATTCAGGTAAGAATTAACATTAATGCTCCATAAATTCTTTCATAAAATTGAGATGGAGGGAACTTTGTCAAACTCATTCCTTGAAGCCAGCATTTCTCTTATGCTAAAACCAGAAAAAGAAAAAATAAACAAAACTCAAAAGAAACCTGCAAGCCAATACGTTTAATGAATGTAGATTCAAAATCCTCAACATGACACTTGCAAACATAATGAGAGAAATCATTAAAAGGATCACACATCATGACCAAGTTAACTTCATCCCAGGGATGTAAGGATGGCGCAGCATATGTAAATCAGTAATATAATATGCAACATAAATGAAGTAAGGATAAAAATCACATGATCCTGTCAATAGATGCACATAAGGACTTTGACAAATTCCAGCATCCATTCATGACAAAAACCCTGATGAAAATAGGTACAGAATAATCAGACTGGTAACAGGTATTTATGATAAGCCCACTGCCAACATACTGAATGGAGAAAAAACTGAAACTTTACTTCTAATAGCTAGAAAAGGAGTGTCTGCATCACTACTGCTGTTCAATGTAGTATTCAAAACTTTACACAGAACAATCAGGCAAGAGAAAAAAACTGTAAGTGAAATGGATAGGAAAAAATAGTAAAACCATTATTTGCAGATGACATGACCTTTTATATAAAAGACTCCCAAAAAACCTCCACCAAAGACTCACAGAGAAAATAAATACAGCAGATTGAGAAGATACAAAACCAACAAAAATCGATGATGATTCTGTACAGAAATAATGAACCTACTGTGAAAGAAGTCAGCAAAACAATCTCATTGATGGTAGCTTCAAAAACAAAGTTAAATGCCTAGGAATTAACCAAACCAAGGAAGTGTAGGAATTCTATCATAGAAATGGCAGTGTTCTTAAGACATTTAAGTAAGTACTATAAAATAGAAAAACTTGCTTGTTCCCAGATAGGCAGAATCAGTTTTGTCAAAATGGTCCTTTTACCAAAATGATGTATAGGTTTTAATGCGATCCCAACCAGAATACCAAGAGCATTCACCCAGAATTAGAAAAAAAATACTAAAATGTATGCAGAGCTATAAGAAATGTAAAAGAGTTAAATATGAGCAAAGCTGCAGACATCACAATCCCAAACTTCAAGTTACACTACAAAGCTAAAGTAATAAAAACAGCATGATACTGGCACAAAAATAGACCTGTAGGCCAGTTGAATTGATCTTTGACCAAGAAGCACAAAATAGCACAAAATACTGGCACAAAAATAGACCTTTAGCATCTGATCTTTGACCAAGAAGATAAAAACAAATGCTGGAGAAAAGAAAGCCTCTCAAACAAACAATTGCTGAGAAAACTTGTTATTATCCACACACAAAAGTCTGATCTAGATCCACATCTCTTACCTTGTAATAATCAAATACAAGTGGATCAAAAATAGAAACATTGAACATGCTGAGAGATAAAATAGGAGAAGCTGTAGAAGATACAGGCATAGTGAAGGACTTTAAAAAATAATAGAACTGTAATTGCATGAGAAATCAGTAGACATAATTATATCAACCTTAAAAGTTTCTACACAGTTAGGCTGGTGAGATAGCTCAGTGGACTAAGTGACTGCTTTGGCAAGTGCAGGGAACAGGGTTCCATCCCTGGTCCCGCATGACATGCCAGCCCCACCCCTGGGCACTCTGAGCCAGGGAAAGGGTCTGGCTGTCTTGGTGCATGCCTGCAATTCCAGCACTGGGGAGACTGAAAACAGGAGGATCACTATGAGTCTGAGCTATGTAGTGAAACCCTGTACCAAATACATAAAAGAAAAAGGAAAAAGAAAAGTTTACCCACAGTTAAGGAAACAATCAACAGAGTGAATAAACAACCTACAGAATGGGAAAAGATCTTGCCAGCTACACCTCAGAGAACTAACATATGAAGAACTAAAAAGCATTAGATCCTCCAAACTCAAAATACTCGAACAAAAAACAGGAAATTTAAATATATGAATATTTCCTAAAAGAAGTATAAATGGCAAATCTTCAGCATTTTTCTGCCATTAGAGAAATGCAAAACAAAACAACACTGTAATTATATCTTAGGCCACAAAACATGGCTAGCAAGAACTCAGAATCAACAAATGCCAGTGAGAAAGTGGAGAGAAAAGAACCCTCTGCATTGACAGTGGAAGGATAAACTAGTACAACCACTATATGAAAACATGAGGGGCCGGCCAAATAGCTCAGTGGATTAAAGCATCTGCAAGCAGGTGCAGGGCCAGAGTTTCAATCCCTGGGGCCTGCAGTGCTGGTCCTGCCCCCAGGGCATGCTGAGATGGCAATTGAGACAGGGCATGGTGGCATGTGCCTGTAATCCCAGCTCTCGGGAGGCAGTGAACAGGCAGATCACTATGAGTCTGATCTAGTAGTGAGATCCTGAACACCCTGTAGACCTTTCCCTAAAAATACAAACAAACAAATAAATAAATAAAAAGGAAGCTTCCTCAGCTACAAACAGGAGCTCCACTTGACACAGCTATCCTTTTCTTGGGTATGTTCTTGAAAGAATTAAAATCATCATATTAAAGTTATGTATGCATATCCATGTTCATAGAAACACAATATACAGTAGCTGAATAATGGAAATAGCCTATAGGCCTACTCACAGATGAATGGATAAAGAATATGCAATATATTACTCAGCCTTACAGAAGAATAAATTTGAAGTATATGTATAAAAATGGATGGATCTTGAGAACGTAATGCTAGGTTATAAAGTGTACCAGAGGGTAAACATTTCTTGTTTTTTTAATATGAGAAGTTCAAAATATATAAAATTTAAAGTAAGAGCAGAGGTTGTATGAAAGAGGGAGGTAGGTTTTCTGGAGATGAGAGAAAGATCAGGAAATAGAGAATGGAGAGAGTTGGTGTTGAAAGGAAGTAAAACTCATGAAGTTTTAATATGTGTATGTACCAGTTTTCCAAAAATGAATACAGCCATCATGTACTGTAAGTATATATGAACAAAAATTAAAATGGAAAGACTTTTTGATGATGGATAAGTAGGACAAGAGCCAATATCATCCACCAAAGCAACTACTTTGAAGATAATCATACCCAATGTACTAACCATTGTGACCCTCTTACAGTCTCGTATTGAGATTTTGCACCATTGTCTTTATTTATCTTTTTTCTTTAAAATAAAAAATAAAATAAAATAAATGAGGAATGACATGGATTGGTATTTTATTGAGGAGGGATGAGAAGAGTATATTCAGCCAGTTTCTGAAGATTCATTATCATAAAAATTACAGATATTTTTCTTCTTGGACTTATTAAGGACAGTATTATAAACTATTGCATTAGTTGGTATTTTGAAGTTCAGTTTAAAAACAAAACCAAAAGCAATCCCCTTAAGGTACAAATGTCATATCTTTATCTTGCGATTGCAAGCATAAAAAGTGGAGTCATGTTTATTAATAAGGTACCAGTCCTGAGCTGAATGAATGAACATTAAGGAAGCAAGGAAGCTTTGAAAACATATTTTGACCAGAACTTGGAAGACAGTCTTGGGATTTAAAAAAATGACTGATTAGAAATGTCAACTTCAGCCTCCACAAATAAGTTATCTATAGTATGAAACTCAAGAGAAAGTAATTCTTTTTTTTTTTTTTTTTTTTGGAGGAACCGGGAATTGAACTCAGGCCCTTGCGCTTGTCAGGGAAGCGCTTATTCCA
>NDGM011120766.1:0-10778 GCA_002564305.1 Octomys mimax
ATATATATATATATATATATAAACATCATATTGTCTACCTAATGTAATAAAGTGAATGAGTAAATAAAATCCAAAATGTGCAATAGATGCTATGAGTTGGGAAGAAACTGCTCAAAATAAAAGAGAAACTGAAGGGGGAAATGAGGAAAGGAAGAAAAAAAAGGGATATATATATATGCATATGCATATGATATATATGTATATATGTGTATAATATATATATATATATATATATATATATGATAGTATAGTTATACAGCTAGTTTCCCTTAATTTATTGATAGAAAAGATTTGTGTTAATATCATTTGGACAATATTTTATGTCTATATTTTGTACTCTGAATGATTATTATTAAGAATACTGAATGTTTTAATTATTGTTATTCTCAACCTTATTTGAAACTGTTTTATTATATTTCTATTTTTCTTATTCCGTTTACACTGCTGAGCTATCTCCCCAGCCCCAAAATATATAAGATTAAGTGAGTGGTTCAAGAAAGATTTGGTGTTATTCAGAGACAAAACAAAATAAGCATTATCTGCTTCTTTCCATAGACTAACAGAAAAGCACAGTACAGTTGTCCAAACCATCCTGCTTACATACATAGATAAATCTCTTTCCCTCACTCCCTCCTCTTTCCTTCTCAACTCAGTAACTTTCCTTTTGAATAAGTTCATTCCCTTTTCCCTGTATCTATTATACCCTTCAGATTACATTTTTCTCTTTCAGGTTCTCACACTAAGGAGACAATATGGTGTTTGCACATGTGAATATGCATCCCCCAGATAAAGACATGGCTGAAGAGCCTCTCATCATTTTTATACTCCTCCCCTATCTTAAGGGAGTCTGAGTTGATTAGCATGTGTATGGTATTGTGTATGTTATTGATTTGTGTACTTTTAAACTTTAAATGAATAACACTGTAATATACATGTCTTTCTTTTTTATTGTATTTAGTACAGGGTCTACAGGGTCTCATTACACACGTCAGACTTGGGGTGATCCTCTTCTTTTCAGTCTCTCCAGAGCTGAGATTACAGGCATGTGCCACCACACCAGTCTCACTCTCCTCAGCACGACCCTGGGGTGGGGACAGCACAGCAGGCCTGGGATCAGACCCCAGTCCCTGCATCTGCCTAAGCAAGCACTTTAGTTCACTGAGTTATGTGGCAGGCCCTGTACATCTTTCTATGCCTGGTTATATCATGTTTTAATAGACTTTCTGTTATATTTAATTTGGATACATTAAAATTTTCTATTGTATAAGGGAAAAAAAGAAAGATTTGATATTATTCAGGAATTTTCCTGGTAAATATGAACACTATCCAAACAAAAGAAATATTTTCACTGGATTGTCACCAGCACTTAGCACTATTGTCAAAGATGAAGCACTGGCTCTTCTTCAGAATGCTTTGCAATGCACATTTCTTTTAAAATATTAATCTTTACATTTGATATTTTATCTTTTCAGGCCAAGAAATTAGTTGCATGCTCTCTAGACAAGGTAGTTAATTTGATGAATAAAAATGACAAATGTCTGGGAGAGGACAAATGTAGAAAGCATGAGGTTATAGTGTGATTCAGGCTGTGGACTAGAATATATAATCTTGATTGTTTGCTTTCACAAAATCACAAAGGTGATAACCATGACTAAGGTTATATGCTACTGTCTCTCTGAGTTCTATTCTAGTCTGTCATTTGATGAACTTGATAGTTGTATAACTTTAATTACTTACTTTACATGTCTTTCTCCTGATTTCCAAATATGTAAGAAAGATTTGTACTAATACTGTTTGGACAGGATAGCATGTCTGCATCTTGTACTATGAATAACCACTACAAAGACAACAATATGCAATGTATTAATTATAGAAACTGTCCTATTAATTGGTTTTGAAATTGTCTCATTGCTATTTCTCAATAAAATTAATAAAAAAGGGACACCATAGTAAATATTGCATGAAATTACATGAGCATTAAATGGGATAATATGCATGCTTCAAACAGTGACTATTATATAGTAAGATCTCATAAAGTGATTATTGCTCTTGTAATAATATTTGTTTATAATAACGTACTAAAAATAATTGTTTTATATGAAAATACCAAAATTTTTCATGAAACAGCTAATATGAACCTTAAAAGGCAATTATGTCTTAAATCCTGCTATTTCACTTTTAAATAACTGTTGCATATTTTGTTACATAAATTATTGCATACCTTATTACATCTTAATTTGTAGTGCTGAAAAATATGCATATGTACACATGCTTGGAGAAATGTCTGAAGTATCAATATATGAACAGTCACTATCCCTGAGTTTTTGATCATTTTTATGACCAAGCTTATTTACATTCTACTCATTTTTCTAAATAAGCAGGTAGCATTTGTTTATTTTTAAACAGTGATTAAAATTTTTTCAAAAACTATTCATCCTCAGTTGGCAGAGGGTCTGGATACTAGTGAGTGAAGTCCAGGTTAGGTATGGGGTACTTTCTATTCTCCACAGCCATCTGGGGAAAAACTCTCATTTAGATCACTGAGCTTTACTTTCTGCAGTGCCTAGCTGTGTCAGTTCTATCTATGAATCAGTATGGGTTTGCATAAATTAAACCTGCTGGATGCTTGCCACTGTCTTGAAAAATGCAATGTGATAAGTGTGGAGAAGGAAAGGAGTGGGGATATTTGCTTTTGTTTTGTGGCTCTTTCTTCTTGTTAATGCTCATTTCGGGCTGCTTTGACTGCAGATTCATTGTGGTTTGGTAATTTCCATGACTTTTTTTGTTTTGTTTTGTTTTACAATGGAGAAACAATTTGAGCAGTATTTTCTTTTGCACGAAATACTTGTTAGGAAAGATATGCTGGATACCCAGATCACAGCTATGTGATATGTAGAGGGTTAGAATCACAGAGGTCTCTGGTGAAAGGTGCCCCTTGGAACTGTCAGTCAAGTATTACTTGCAGCCATTACAGACCATGCTGACTTTTTGATGAACAAAAAGCTTAGGGTCTTTTTGTAGCTTATATCATAAAAATAATAATTCATTCACATTTTCAACTTATAAATTTAAAATTTTTAAATATTTTGAAAACCAGAACTCCATTTAAACTATTCAAAGATTTAGTGCTTTCTAAATTATTCTGATATTTTATATTCTCCATTCCTTTTTTAGGTGTTCATAATTCCCTCACACAGAGCAAAAATCATTAGATTAAGTCAAATCTCTCTCCCTGTAGGCATCTGTCCTTATTAGGTTAATTTTTGAGCCACTGGTGAGTTCCAGGAAACACATAAGCTCATGTCATATGCCCTCTCATGAAAAGAGGAACTCCAGATCTAGTAAATCTGTAGTTAAGTGGGAACTGGATTCATTTACCCATCTAGCCATTAAACAAATATTTAGTGAACATACCTTATGGCCCAGCTATTGGCTTAAATTTTGTAGGAAACAGTAGTGAGGAGTAACTTACAGTTTAATAGGAAGAGGCAATAAACACATAGTTTGAATGCCAGATATAATAAATGCTGTGAAAAATACAAAGTGAGGAAGGGAGGTGCTTCTTTACAAAAGGTGATCAGGGAAGAATTTTTGAAGAGGCAACACACTAGCAGATAGCTGAATGCAAGCTGATCATGGAAAATTCCACTGTTCAAATGTGTAAGGAAATGTAATGCAGAAACACATAAATGAAATAGTTTTATAGCATCTATTTTCAGAATTTGCTGAAAATAAGGACAGAAACTCTTCTTGGAGGAAGAAGAAATGGTCATGGTCACACAATTAGTTGGAAACATCTCATGGCCAATATCAAAACCAAGACATATAGTAGTAGTGTGTAGCCAGTTTGCAGATGACTCAGAATGCCCATAGCAGAATGCTCCCTGTCAGGAAAAAAAATCAGCAGTTGGAACTTCCTATTTTTGGTGGTCTCAGGTTCTCTGCTTCAGGGATGGCTGAATCCGGAGTCCATGTTAATCTCCTCTACTTTCCCTACTTACTTCATTGCACCTGACGGTGGGACTGAAGCATCTAGAGGAGCACCATGTTCCACTGAGTAAAATTTTAAAGCCACAAACCTGGATGCTTTAAAGGCCTACCCTAGCAAGAAGGTAGTTTTGTTCATTGGCACAAAGGCTTAAACCAATGGTGGGGAGAAAAAAGGAAAAGACAGAGTAAACAGCCAAATTTCAGAGAAGATATTATCAAAACAGAACAAACTCCAAGCAAACAGAGATATGGAAATTTATGACCTCCCCCCTCTCTTTTAGATGCCCCTTCTTGTTCCAATGCTTCTGAAAGATCAGAATTCATAGTGTCTCAGAGAACAAAGCTGTAAACTGAGTAGAAATGTTAGAGCCACAAGAGTCGGAGGTGGTATTTGGGGAGCTGCTATGGGAGATAAGTAGAGTGACTTAAGAAACAGGGCTTTGGGTTTCCCAATCTTACTAAACAGATCAATTAAGATGCTATAAAATGTTCAACTTCTTAGAAATAACACCATAAATAGAACTAAAGCTGTCACTTTGAGTTGTCATCTCCTCTGGGAGGCAATAGAGTATAATAGCTTACAAATGGGGTTCAAGAAGAGGCAGATTGCACTCCATTCCAATTCCTTCACAACAATCACCTTGGGCACGTACTGAAAATTCTCTGAATTTGATTATTAGGAATTCTGCCTCTTCATACTTTTATCATGAAAGTCCAGTGAAATAACATTTGAGGAGTTTGTATAATGTCCACCACAAAATGAGGACATGGTACATATTAGATATTATTAGCTGTGTATATTAAGGTGCTCTAGCTTTTGCTGCTCAAAATGTGGTCTGCTGAGCAGTAGCACCAGCATCTTCTTCCATCTCATTAAAAATGCACAATTTCAGGTCCCATCATAGACCTACTTAATTGTAATCTGTATTTTAATGATATCTACATGTGATTCAGATGTGTATTGTGGTTTGAGATGCACTGGCCTATGAACCATATAAGACCTAAAGAACAACACTGGAATGATGGTGTTTTGGGTGACATTTAGGGGGGCATTAGAAAGCCTTCCAGATATTCTTCAAATAGCACTACGTAACCTGTTAAATTCTCAAAAAAGATTGATTTTTCTAAGTGAAGTGCTTGACTATCTCCAAAAGGTATGCTCTCCTTTCTTGTTTCTTTTCTAATTCTTTTTTAAAAAGAATAGAAAATGTTTAAAAACTTAGAAATGATATAGAATTTCACTAAACAAAATGATAGGATTTCAATAACCATTGGTTTGTTTCGTTTTCTTTTTTTTTTTTGGCGGAACCGGGGATTGAACTCAGGTCCTTGTGCTTGCTAGGCAAGCACTTATTCTACTGAGGTATCTCTCTTGCCTCTCAATAATGATTGTTGTATTGCATAATTTTATCTTCAAATTATTTGTATACATTACCAGATATAAACATACAAAATTCATAAAAAATTTTATAAGAAATTAAAAAGGATAAGAAAAATTAAGCATTGACAACTCCTTTCAATAAACCAGCAGAAATCAGCAGTACAATTTCAGTTTTCAAGTCACAGCTCAAACCTTGTCTCCTCAGCCCAGCCAACTGTCTTACTTCCTACACATTTGTGAAACTCAAAATGTCACAGTTTGTCTTTCTTGTGACTCTGAAGTGGTTTTTATATCAATATTCAAGCACACACATCATATCTCTGAACTGCCTTCTGTATCAGCCCCAAAATATGTGTGGCAGGATTGCAATATACAGACCACCACTCAAGTGTGTAAAAATGTTCTCCATAATTGGGTCAAACTACTTGAAGAACTTCCAACCCTGCTGGGTAGGGGAGACTGCAGGGGCATGATTACTTGTGCTAATTGAAAGAATTTGCCTCTTTGATAAAGGCTGAGTCACGTATATTTTGACTTCACTTTCTCTCCTCATAAATTATGTCTGGAGCAGTGGACTTGATGGAACCTTGGACTTATGCTCATTTTTCTGGGTACACATTGTTCTATGCTATGGGGTGGCTAATGTGAAACAGTCTTTGAAGTGTGATGTACACAGTGCTCCTTCTTCTTCACCGGTTGTGTTTGTTGCTAAAAATCCATAGCCTTAGCCTTCTCTTTCTGATTGCACTGCCACCTGATTCTATATCTTTTTCATTCTAAATTTTGGTTTCTGGTGCCCAAGTGGTCTTCCATCCTCCTTTAAATTCTGGATGTTTTGTGTGCTAGATGCAAACAATTAAGAAACAGGAGTGCTACATCAGACCCATGTCTCCCTCCATAACTGCTGTCATTCTACCTGGATGCTGCACTGCTGTAACAAGCAGAATTCAGATCTTCTCCACAGGGGCTTCACATCTTCCCAGTATGTTCCAGGTACGATATGAATATGCCTCACTGCTTTTGTGATTTCTCTCAAGTCCCTCTGCTATCTGGATGCTCATTCTTGTCATTTCCCACATTTGCATATTCCCTATTTAAAAAATACTCGTCCCATTTTGGGGCAGTCAGGAACTTCCTTTCCACTTTATACTGAGTTCTTTTCACTGACGGCTTATCATAAAATCCCATGCTTTATTTGAATATACAGTTGGCTCATTGTGTCAGAATATCCCACACATTCAAGCAGCTGCAAGCAAAAATGTTCTAAATAATTTTGCTTCTGTACTAATCATGTACAGACATTTGCTTGCTATTGTTACATAAGCAATATAGTATAACAGCTATTTACATAGCATGTATATGTTGTAAGTATTATGAAGAATGATTTAAAGTGTAGGGGAACACATCCTTAAATTATATGTAAGCACTACACCCTTTTGTATAAAAGATGAGTATGTCCAGATTTTGATATCCATGGAGAAGAGTGTTTTGGAGTTAATTCTTTCTTGATGCTAAAGAACAATTCTATGAAGAAAGTTATTGGTATTTGAAAATTCTTTTTTTTCCTTGATAAAATCTCACTCATGAAACTATTGCCCAACACAGCTTCTTAACCTTTTGAAACATGATAGTCTCCCTTTATCAGTCGGCAACCACGATCCTCTTCTCCAAGTGACACTTTGAAATTGATAAAACAAAGCACATAGAATTGCAAAAAATCCCCACTAGGTTGAATATAGTTATCAGAGTATAAACATAAATTCATGGTAAAATAACACCTGCATTTTATTAATAGGTCAAGAACATCCAGTGTCAGTCTTATTAATCACATTAATTCTGAGGTACAGATGATGGTGGTAATACACTTGAGATAATTAAAGCAAAGTTAACTTGACATGAAAACTTCTGTGATTTCTATTAATGATAAAGTCACACCTACTTGTCTTTACTGTGGTTTTTCACCTCTATGCATAAATATAAGTACTAATTTTTGGTGAGTGATTAGTGAAAATTAAGATGCACTTTTGTCTTTTGGGTACTTTAAGCTTATTGGTACAATTTAGAAATACATAATAATCACATTCATCATAGGGAATTTGTACCTGTATATGATACACATTGATTCCTCTTTTTTTCCCATTCTTCTGCTTTCCCCTCAAACCCCCTCCCCCTCCTTATTTACAAACCTTTGTATTCATTTTGTCTATTTTTCATTAGGTATTTTAAGTTTAGGTCTAATTTAGAAAACCTCGTGGATAGGAGTAACAGTCAATTTGACAATAAAATCTAAGCAAATATTATCCTCCCTTCCCTAAACATTGGAAATCTATGGTTTCAGTCAAGCCTATGACATTAAGACTTCTAGAGATTGAAAGATAGGTCAACCAAATAGTTTTGAGATGATTGTAGCTATTGCAACATTTACCAGAACTATTTTGTTTTCATATCTGTCTTTTTCACTAGACCAAGAAGCCAAGATTTTGTTTTTGTCATCATTATCTCTAAGGTGCTAAACGTGACTCATGGCAGGAACTCAATAACTGTGCAGTAAATGAATAACTAGAAGAACCATTCTTCTCTGCAAGCCTACAAATCTAGTAGGCCCCTGAGCCACCCATCATTTAGATCCTTTTTATACTAACTGTTGCAAGCTCCCCATCAGAGACTTGGGCATTCATCTCAGCTCCAATACACTCCAACTACCTGCTTGAATTCCTCTTTCTTCAAGTGGACAAGTATAAGCACACATAAATCACTGTAGGACAAACCTTGGAAGGATCAGCAACTGCCACTAATTACTTGTAATCTCTATTCACTGAATATATGACTATGATGCTCCTTTCATATGCCAGGCATTGAGCAGAGGGATGCAATACAAATGCCAGTTAACATTGTGAGCACTGATTATATGTCTTATGTCAAGGGCAGTTCTCTTTGAGTTGTATTCTGCATCCACTTGGATTCTTGGAGAGTCCTCAGAAGCTGACATAGGTAGATGTGTATCTCAGAGATATTATATTGAGTTACATTATTAGAAAGCATGTCATAGCTAAGCAGTATTTACAAACCACCTCCCTACTGCAAAACCCCAACAATAGTAGTGGTGCTAGGTTCAGTCTCTCAAACATCTACTTCTTGGAATTGCAAAAGAAGAGCTTTTATGTCAAGAATTCGCCTAAAGAAACCTTCTCACCCTTATTCAGGAAAGGATATTGGAAAATACAAAGTCCCTATGCCTTTGGATATCTGGGAATTTGCACCATTCTACCTTTGATAGAAGAGGAAAAAATATTGATGGACAAAGGGATACCAGCTGTGTGTCCTCTGTCCCTAGCTGTGGGCCCCAGCCACAGGCTCTACAGGAAGGAGATGTGGATTTTGCAAAGAATGGAATTTCCTGAGTGGTTATGCCACAGACGCCAAGCTGATGCCTTTGCCCTGGCACTCTGCTTCCCTCCCCTGCCTCCTAAGTGAGGTGGCAAAGAGAATCAGGAATGCAACCTCTCTGAGGCCAAAATGTGGTTAGTTCCATTGATGGCTGAAAATCAAGACTAAAACCTTTAATACAGAATGCTGCCTTTTTTAGACTGCTTTTTGTTTTTAGTTGGAGAGTGTAAACTGTGAGAGAAAATAATATGGGGCCTGCAAAGAGTGTGCTTGGAAACATATGAGGCACTTGATGGGAAAACATTTTCCCCCAGAGCTGCCTTCTCCAGGATTGCATTACTTTGTTTGCTCTTAAAGGGAAATGTGGTAACAGAGAATTTGAATTTTGTTGGCTAATCAAGCACCTTCCTTGTATAGCTACCCAATTCGAAGCCTTGGTAACCTTTAGCCGGTATTGATGGCCTAGTCTGAATGGGGAGGAATGAGGAGTAGTTAGGAAAATAATTTGGGCAAAGTCTGTGACTTGTGCATATTATGAGAGGGATTGATTTTTTTCATTCATTCATTCATTTATTCATGTATTTTCTGAACATAAATTATGTATTAGACACTGTGTGACATGCTGAAAATATGAGGGACATAGGACTGGTTTCAGCTAGATTGGAGAATGAATAAGTTATTATATCTTTGTTAAATTTTATTTTTTATTCATAACATTGGGTTAATATGAATATTTAAAGCTCAGGGATGCTTAATTGAAATATTTTGCTAATTTTTTAAATTAAAAACAGACTTTTGGTACTAACTTATATATTTAAAATCTTATAAATGTTTCAGCTAAAGTTTTAGTATTAGGAAATAGGAGAGGAGAGATCCAGAGATTGCTACTATAGCCAACAACTTTACCCATAGGAATTTGCCTTTAGACTGTGAGTTTGGTAAGATCATGTCCAATTTGCTAGGCATCCTCAGTCTTATAATTCCAGTTGCCTTTGTGTCTTAGTGCCTCTCAGAAGTGAGGATATTAGTGGTTGCTAGTTTTTCTAGGATGATGGTCCCTCCACTGCTAAGGCCTCTGGGCCTTCTCTTAATTGCAGTCAGCTCAAGAAACCCCCTGCTTCAGAGCCTCTTTTGCTTGAGCAGAAGTTAGGGCAACACTCTCTGAACTGTCTTAGGTGAGTTTATTCTTTGGCGGCTTATATCTATCCTACAAAACCAGCAAACAGTAATAGATTGTTCTGACTTCTGAGGCTGACCATAATCTTTACAACTTTACAAAGATCTGGTAACAAAACTGAGGTTCAATTAAGTACCACTATTTTGAATATTTTTGATTTGTATGTTTGAAGATGACTGGAACGTTTATCCTTGTGTAATGCATGTTAACACAGGAAGTAGACTATTAATTATACTGAAGGCTTCTATGGCACCATAGGTTTTTTTGTATAATTTCATTATCTATTTGAAAAATTCAATGTGGGCTAGGATTAGTTAAGTGGTAAACCTAACCCAAGGATTACTGAATGGTGATTAAGATTACAAGATCTGGAATCAAGATGGTTGCATTCTCAGTCCTAAATATGATACAACTTAGCTGGGAGGCCTTTACCAAGTCATTTCGACTCTTAGAATCTTCATTTCCTTACCATTGTAATGGAAATTACAGTGAATTTCCTAATAGGTTATAATACAGCATGATGAATGTATGGTAAATGGTAGACTTCTTTACTTAAAATCTGTGACCTCTCTTACAGTATTTGTCCCTATGGAATGGTTTCTTATCTCTGCCTTCTTGAATGCAGTCATGGATAATGTACTTTGACAAATAAATTATAAGCATACGTGTCATGTATTGCATTCATGCAGATGGCCAAAGAGTCCACGTGTTGGTGCTGAGTGTTAGAGTCCCATTTCCTTCAGTTACATAATGTTAGTGTTATAAAAAGATGTTGGTCTAAAAATTAGAGAAAAAGGAGGGCTGTAAAGAAAGTCAACATTTTGGCCCTAACCTTCAAAGGTC
>NDGM011120795.1:0-11549 GCA_002564305.1 Octomys mimax
AACTCAGACCCTTGCACTTGCCAGGGAAGCGCTTATTCCACTGAGCCATCTTCCCGGCCCCTCACAGTCCAATTCATAATCCAGTATTCTAACTTACTTGAAGAACTAATTTTTCCATCTATTAGACTTTGTTGCTTTGGTTCATCAGGTATGGATAAAGATGCACTTGTATATTAATCACAGTGATAACTCAAAAAGCAATTCCCCCTAAAATACTTGCAAACTGCATACAACTATTTACCTTAGATTTTGTCGAGTCACTAGTAGCTGAATCTGTGAAGAAGTAAATAAAACATGATCAGTATTAGCCAATCTTAGTACTTTCAACAAACAATGCAAAACTTATGGAGAAGACAGGCACAGAACAAAATGTGAAAGCAAAACTCAAAACAATAGAACACAGTGGATAGTCAGAGCTCACAAAGATGCAAGCTGCACCACAGAAAGCCACCGCCATGAAAGGATGCTGTGAATTGTAGGCAGAACCAGCTCAATGATAAGAATGGCAAAGGAGCCCTGTACTAAACAAAAACAGAAACACTAATGTTTATTTCTAAATATTAAATCTAGCAATAAAGAAGCTTAAAGACCTTTTAAGATTTGTATTATGTACCACATCCTGTATCTCAGACTGATACACAATGTAGAACTTTCAGATTGTTGGCTGCCCTAGCTACAAATTGAGACAATTGTACTGGCGTATTTTGTTAATTTTTGTCAGACTGAAATTTTAAAAGCATATACTATATAAGTATGGAGACAAAAGAGGCCCCAGGATAACCCTGCTTCCAGGTTATTTTGGTTTTACTTTACATAAAGCTGATTTTTATGCTTCAGACCCCAGTTCCATATCAGTGTAGTCAGGGATCCTTTTGACTATTTGGTTAAATTGCTACCAGTTTTATAATTTATCTATTAACAGATGCTATTATGGAAATGAAAAATGGAGACCATAATTTTACTGTCTGGCAAAAACTCAGATTATACAATTATAAAGAGGGTAGGAAGGGGCTAGCACTATTCAAAATAATACTGATTTTGTTATTTTATCTTTCAACTTCATGGAAAGTGATCTTCAAAATTAATGAGCTGAGCCCCGTGCCACGCCCCTTTTAACACATGGCTAAATGCTTTATGACTTTAAGAACTGGTAGACCATACCATGCTATTTCTCCTCAGGGTCTGCTTCAGAAATAACAAGAAACAGCAGAAAAACTTTTAAGAAAGTAGTATTGATCTGTTTACAATATTCTTAAGAGAAACTTTACACCACAGATCAACTGTGAATTTACAAGAATCGGGGGTTTCTGCAGACAAGGCAGCTACAGTGCGGACAGCAGTCCTCCTTCTTCCTACAGTTCCAGCTGTCCATCAGGGACATCACAGAATCCACTAGTGACATTACCGTGTGATAGACTCCTCCCACTTCGCCTGTTCAACATCAGTATAGATTTGCCTGTGTCAGTAATGCTGAAAAAAACCCTTTAAGACTAAAACAAGAACTAGAGACAAAGGGAGAACATTGTGTGAAACAACATGCTAGATTAGTGCAACAGTTTGGCAGGAAAAGGTTTTCATCAAAAGAGCCTATAAAAACTAATACTTAACCAAGCATTAGGGTGGCAACAGGAAACAGAAGAAAATAAAGGTCAAATAGATTGACTTTTACTGTGACATTTATAGTGACAGATGATGTACTATATTTATGAGAATGGTGTCCATTAGCAGTTTTACATGTTAACTGGCTGCTTTTCACAGAACTTCTAGCTCAAGAACTCTGTATACAGTCTCAACCATACTTTCTGCCATCACAGCAACCACATATTCAGTAGCATGTATCTGTTTTACCTTGTGATGACTATTACATGGAAACTGTGGATTAAAAAAAAAGAACAAAACAGTGGTTTGCATGCTCATTTTCCTCATATTTGATTCTGACAAACATTACAACTCCATGCACTGTCAATGGCATTATAGGCACTGGAAGATAACTGAGGTCAATCAGAAAAGGAAGGCTTTTAATTAGTTGAAAGGAAAAAAAAAAAGAAAAAGAAAAAGAAACTAAAATCAGAGTGAATTATTACATATGACTGATTTGCTCTTTCATGTTATAAGAATGCAGTTTTAAACCTAGGGATCAATACTACCCAGGCAAGAGTTACCTGATACATCTCCAGGGGACACGCCTGTCCTTCCAATGTTGGTGAGTAAGTGATCTATGTTTGGCACTGGCTGGGAGTCTACTGTGTTTTCCTCCTGTACTGTTGTCTATGGTTAACAAACAAAGATCTCTTCATCATCGCTTCAAATATACTTTCTTTAAAATTCAAACATTTAATTAAAGACACATTACTGAACAAAGCACCTGGCTTAATTTTCTTACATTAGTTATATACAAATATCTGAAAAGTAAGCATCATACTTGTGTTTTCATTAGATCAGAAACTGAGGAGGTAGCGACCTGCTTCCAGGGTGCAAAGCAGACAATAGCATACAAAGCAGGAGGTTGACACTGTTGTAGCATCAGGATCTGTGTCCCAAATGAAAATAAGTGAATAGAAATGATGGCCAATACTTACAAGAGGCTCTTCAGCACCTTCTTCTGTGAAAAACCAGTCATGCTAAAAGTTAAAATAAAAAGGTGAAAAGAAAAATTAAATAGCCTCCTATATATATTTCTACCTTGGAAGATAGTACAGAAAAGGTATTTCTTGGAACAAAAGAATTATAAGCAACTTTTGCCTACCAAGTATCAGCTGCTCACGAAAATGAATGGTCTCAAAGAGGTGCAGCGGGAACTTACATGCTGGATGAGTGTTTCTACTATCTTGTACTGATCAGGCATGTGGGTGACCATGTGTGTCATATTGTCTTCTGATGTTCGAACTAGAGTTGGGCCAAAAACAATGGCCAGGTTTCTTGGTTCCATCTGGAAGAATTAAAAAATATCAGACTTTTTCTTAAAGAATTAAATTCCCATTGCAGGTTTGGGTATTTTATTTCTGAAAAGTTCTTTTTCATGAAAAAACAAGAGTTGACTAATACAGGTAAAAAGGTAAAAACTAAATATTTAATGAGAATGTGCAATGCCTAACTGGTATTCATTTGTCTCAATAAGTTTGTGATTAAAAGCAACTGATTTGATTTTAAACTATCTCCTGGAAATGGATTAACTGACAACATTTTTAAAGCAGGTAATCGGGAGACCCCTTACCTCAAGAAATGAAAATGAAGAAGGACTGTAAAGATATATAAAGGGTTCAAGATTTGCTCCAGTATTACATCCATCAAGGTCTACATCCATCAATAATCTTTTTTCAGACCAATCTTTACTTCAACCAAATCCTGTGAAGCTCTTTGCTCCAGTATATACCTCATTTTTACATATTTACATGTAATGATAATTGTATATGGATATGATTGAGCATACAGTTTTAGCTAGGTCCTACATCAAACTAAGAACTTTAGGGGCATGGAGATAGCTCTAAAATGTCTTTTACAGGCATTTATTTTACTGTGCGAACAAAACCTACATATTACATTTGACTGATGCATTTGATTTCAATTTTTCATCTTTTTCCTCAGTCACTGATGATTGTTACCTGAATCAGTTCTATTATTAGAAGTTTAAAAAATGATTTTTTGAGTGTTGACTTTGTATCCAGCTACACTACTGAATTTGGTTATTAAATCTATCAGTCTTTTGGTGGAGTTTTTGGAGTCTCCTAACGTAGAGTATTATGTCATCTGCAAATAATGATAACTATAGAGTTAGAAAATCATCATTTTTAATTGTTAAACTACTAACCTAATAATATCACTACTTCTCAAACTCTCTGATGAAACTAAAAGGGAAGCAATGCTCCTGAATTCACTCCTGGAAGCAAACATTACCCTGACAGCAAAACCAGAGAAATACCCAATTAGGAAAGAGAACTACAGGCCTCTCTCTCTAATGAATATAGATGCAATAATACTCAATAAAATACTAGCAAACAGAATATGGCAGATCACCAAGATTATATACCATGACCTGGTGAGATTCACCCTACAGATGTAGGGATGGTTCAACATATGTAAATCAATAAATGTAATACACCATATTAACATAGCCAAGGACAAAAACTGTGTGATCATCTCAACAGATACAGAAAAAGCTTTTGACGAACTCCAGCACCCATTCATGATAAAAACCCTACAGAAAATTGGAATAGATGGTCTTTTTCTCAATCTGATAAAAGCTACCTATGACACACCAATAGCCAACATCATACCAAATGGAAAAAAACTGAAAGCTTTCACTCTAAAATCAGGAACAAACAAAGATGTTCACTGTCTCCACTCTTATTCAACATAGCCCTGGAAAATTTAGCCAGAGCATTTACACAAGAAATAAAAGGAATAATGATAGGAAAGGAAGTCAAATTATCATTATGTGTAGGTTTTGCCTGTACAATAAAATATATGCCTGTAAAAAGACATTTTAGAAATAAGCAGGACATGATGGCGCAAGTCTGTAATCCCAGCACTCAGGAGGTTGAGACAGGATTATTAAGAGTCCCATAGCCAGCCTGGTCTCTACATAAGTGAGACCCTGTCAAAACTCCAGATGAATTGATTATTAAACAGTATTTACAGCAAATTTTATTTGATTAATGTAGCAGCCTTAAAAGGGAGGACATGTTGAAAAGTAAAGATCTTATTGTTCTCTGGGGGCCATATGGTACCCTTTTTGACAGATGTACATAAGTCACCTATTCATAATAGTGAGAATATAGATGAAATTCAATAAATGTAAAGTGAAGTACATTTTGAAAATAGTGAGTAAAAGCTGGTTAGCTGTGAATCTTCCTCTTTTAACCATAATCTACAGAGGGATTTGGTTGATTTGATGTTATTTTAGAGCTTTTGTTGAATTATAAGATGATTTTTTACTTTTGGCACAAAACGAAGATACATATGTTTTACAGCTAAGCCCCTAAAAATCCATTTCTTAAATATATACCTTACATACCTTATTTTTTTCTGAGTTTTCTGCCACTGTCTTCAGATGAGCTGAGAGAAACTTGAGTGTTTCATAATGATGTTCGGGTAAATCATGAATCTGAAACACATTATCCTCATGGTGGGTTTAAGTGCTGCATTTTAGCTGTACCTCTAGCAATAAAAAACAATACCTACTAGTCTCTTTAATGTTTTCAGTCGATCAAGAGGATCCTCTTTACGATTGGCTTCTATAAAATCGGCATACTTATCTGACAACAATAAGAACAATAAAACAGATGTATCTTAAATTGCTTGCATGACTTATCATCCAGTTATCCTTTGGGATTTAATTGAAAAAAAAAATACACAGGAGATCTCAAATGGCCTTCAGAATGTAAATTTCTAAAATATGTTGTTTTAAAATCCTCCCAAGTCTTATCAACAAATAGAAAATTCAGGGGCCGGGGAGATGGCTCAGTGGAATAAGCGCTTCCCTGGGAAGTGCAAGGGCCTGAGTTCAATCCCCGGTTCCGCCAAAAAAAAAAAAAAAAAAAAAAAAATGAAACAAATAGAAAATTCAAAAAAATGTGAGTTCCTTGAGGGTACCACCCCATATTTATGTAGCCTGTCTATTGTCCTCTACCCTCAACAACACGTACTATAGCAACTCAATTACTTGGCTTGATTGAAAAGATATTTTTCTAATAATTATACTTTATTATCTCTGAAGACTTTGCACTGAAAACAATGTACTTTTATGCTATCAACATAAATGAAACAGATAATATATATTTTATTGACTTGACAATGTTATTTATATTTTATTGATCAACTTTTTAGAATGTTGAGATAATTTTTTAAAGTTTTATTTTCATTAGTACCTACTTTCAGTACATATTTACACCCCTTATGAGGAGTTGATTCATGCAGAGGACACATCTCAATTCCTTTCTCCATCCCTTTTCCCTTTCCACCCTCTCCTCATCCATCTCTTGATTCCCTTCCCTTTTGAAATCTACTTCCCTACTTTCTATTATTTGTTATTTTGCTCCTTTTTTATAACCAGAGCATCTCATATAAAAGAAACTATGAGATACGTAAGTTTATCTGATTCACTTCACTTAACATTATGGCCTGAAGACGCAGCCATTCGCTTATAAATGACTCAAGTTTATTCTTTATAGGAGAGTAGTACAGTACTCTACTGCATGTAAATGCCCATTTTGCTCTATCCATTCATTTGTTGATGGACATACAGGCTGCTTCCAAGATTTAGCTAGTGTGAATTGTGCTGCTATAAATAAGGTTATACACATAATGGCCTTAACTCTTTGGGGAAGATTCCTAGAAGGGAAATAATTCGTTTTTTTGTGTGTAATTTCCATACTGATTTCCATAGTGGTTGTGCTAGTTTATAATCCCACCTGACGGTGGCCAATCTTTCTGGAGTGAGATGGGCATCTGTTATTTTAATTTGCATTTCTCTAATGTTGAACATTTCTTCATTTACTTATTGACTATTTGTATTTTTGTGAACTATCTATTCATTTCACTGCCCCAAGTTTTTTTTTTTTTTTTTTTTTGCAGGGGTGGACTTTATTTATTTATTTATTTTATTGAGAAACAAATAGCACTGAGACAGTTTCAAAACTGATTAGTAGGACAGTTTCAATGATTAATATACTGCATATTATTGTCTTCGTAGTACTTATTCATAGTATAAGATGCAAATGTAATATCCTGTCCAAACACCATTAGTACGAATCTTTCTTCTCACTGAATTAAGAGAAAGTAGCTGTATATCCATCCTAACTATTTTGTATACACAGATACAAAATGGTCGTTCATTTATATCCACTTTTTCTGTTTAGTTCTTTCAGATATGGGTATTCCATTGCCATTTAAATATTGTAGGTGCAAAAAAATAAATAAATAAATAAATAAATAAATATTGTAGGTGCATGAATTCAGCAAAACAATACAACATGGTCCTGTAGTCCATAATAGTAGTGGGTTATCCATAAGACTGGCAATGTCAGAAGTTGCTGACTTTTACAGCTCAGCATATTAATATGGCTTTACTTTCTATACCTCATTTTTATACTTATCTGCTGCATGGTTAAGACCAAGATAAAGCAGGACCTACATAACAAGAAATGTAATTTCCCCTTAGGATTTACCCTGAAATCCCGTACTGCAATTTGTAGATCCTTTGTCAGTGTCAGCCATGTGGATGAGTCATGGGCAATGTCTGACCAATTTGCTCTCTGTGAAAGCCTGAGAGAATGTTTTCTCTCCATGTAACTCTCCATTGTTGATCACTTTCTTCTGTGGCCCCATAATCTCCTTGATCAGAAAATCTGGGACATCACTGAGTTACAGGATGTTATAGTACAGGTTCTCTTATGTCCTGAGTCCTCTTTTTTTTTTTTTTCAGTACTGGCGATTGAACTCAGGACCTCATGCTTGCCAGACAAGCACTTATTCTACTGAGCTATCTTCCTGGTCCTACTGCCCAAGTTTTAATTGGATCTTTTATTTTGAACTCTTTATATACTTAAGATACTAGTCTTTTTCCATTGAAATATAGCATAAGAAAAATCCAAATTACAAAATTATGTATTTTACATAAAATTAAATTAGAACCTCTAGTTCTGTTTGGGAAAAACTGTTCTCTGCCAGGTTCAATATAATTATTAATATTCTATGGTTTTCTGACATTGTAATATTAACTGTTTCTCCTGGCTTCTTTCTTAGGAGTTAACTTACCATTTGTGAAGAGAGGCTCAGGGAGCTTTCTGAAGAAGGATTTTAGTAAACTGCTTATCACATTCAAATCTCGCCATTTCTAGGTATGCAAAATAGAAATACATTTCTGTAGTCAATATTACCAAAGGATAAAAAACTACATCAGTCATTAAAAAAAACTTACATCATCTTGTATATCGATATCAGCCATTCCCTTGTTGAGTTCCTCTTGCATACTTGAAATTGCTGCATTATTTCCAGGAACTCTGTAAATACCTGTATATTCAAGACCTCGTTCTTCAACTAATTTGCAACATATGTCAACTATTAATGGAATATACTGCAAAACAAGATATAAACATTTTATTTAACACAGCACAGTTTTATATTTAATTAGTAATTGTTTATGACATGTTTTAAAGGGCCTTTTTCATCCAAAGAGGAACATGTGTAGAGAAAATAAAGGATATATCCAGTTGAGAACTGGAAATAGATAAAACCAGCAAGAGCTATTTGAGGAAGTGAGAGGAGAAGGCAAAGGCTAAGGCAGAACAAGACAGGCCCTTGGGGAGGTAAGAGTAAACAGACACAAGAAAGAAGGTGGGATAAATTAGAAGAGTAGGGTATCAATCAACTCATGAAATGAATGCTGGAATGGCTATAATTAACAAACACACATGCACGCTTATTATACAGTGTGCGTGCATGCATGTGTGTGTACACGCACAAGTGTGTAGTACTGGGGTAAAACCCAGGGCCTCCTATGTGCTATTCAAGTGTACTCTACCACTAGCCCTATTTACTGTATTTTCTCCAGTCTTTCTTGTTTTTTCCATAAGATGCTATCAAAAACACATTATTTGAAATTGAATATTTACTGACCTTTTCAGATATATCTCTAAAGATGAGTCATTATCCATTTCAGGTCATTAGAAAAAAACAGATAAAATCACACACACACATACACAGAACCAGAGAAGTATTTAAGGAAACTAAGGTCTGCTACAGAGAGAAAAATTCAACAGAATTGAAATGCTGTATACTGAAGTCCTGTTATAGTTATAGCTGAATTAATGACTTTGGGAAACCAGGTGGCTGGTGTTTCCTACCCGATTAGTATGAGCTGGTGGGCAGTCATCCAGTCTGACACCGAACGTCCCTGTAGCAGCAGGCTTTTTTTCAAATGTCTTTCTCATGATACTTGGAATGCCTTTTCTCCATGTGCCTTTGTCTTTTGGGGGACTGGTATCATCTTTTGATTGTTATTGAAAACAAAATGACACAAAATGAAGTATTTAAATCATGAATCTAAAAATCTTTATCAACATTTGCAAAAACTGAAATGCTGTAAAACATCCCACTTTTATGAAAATATTTTCCTCCTACTATGTCACTCATTTTAAGTTTCCACACAACTTTTATATGCACTATGATTCTTTAAATCAGCAGGAAAGCAAAATTAGTATGTCTTCATGAGATTTTAGCAAAGAGAAAAATACTGATAGTACATATGTCTCTGAGTCATTCAGTGTTACACTCCTCTCCCTTTGTCTTGATTACAGGAGATGTGGTCTTGCCTCACCTCAAATCCTATTTCTTTCTGGCAAATCTGCCCAATAAACTAACATCAGTACCTTTATTGAGAAGCCTCCTTTCTGACTCTTCCTTTGGGGAGTGTGGGCTTTGAGTCTTTGCCTCTGATTTACTACCAAGCAGAGTTTGCCTGATGCTGAGACTCTGGCGAGGTGTTTTTGGCAACTGTTCTGCTTTGCTGCTGAAAGAAATGAGCATTTATTAACTTTCCCATCTTACATCCGAATTAACTAAAGGTATGATGGGACTCTCACCTCATCAAATTGTTATATTCTTTTATTCTTCGGCTAATGAGATCTCTGTTAGTAACTCCAGTGTCCTTCAGAAAAAAACAGAAGGTAACATTAGAAAGTTAATTTTAAACACAATGAAATTGGGGCCAGGGAGATGGCTCAGTGGAATAAGTGCTTCCCTGGCAAGTGCAAGGGCCTGAGTTCAATCCCTGGTTCCAAAAAAAAAAAAAAAAAAGAAAGAAAGAAAGAAATGATGTCTACTTATTTTTTTCTTTTGAAGCTTTCCACTGTACTAATCTGCTTGTTCAACATACACTTTTTTTATTTTTTGGAGCTGTTTCAAAGCCTCTATTTAACATCATGTGTCAAATGTTCTAAGAGCCTCCTTCCATTGTCAAGAGTTTTATGATATTTGTGCAATATGTAGAATAGTGCCAGAAAGAAGCAAGTGCTCAATACTTAATGAGTTGTCATTTTTCATAACTTGGGGAGTCCTTTTTTTCTTTAATAGTGTGAAGAATGGTCAGCATTAAAAATAATACATTTGGACAAAAGATAAAATACTGCTAGAATTTGTTAATGATTAATTTGTAGGAACATTGAGAATGTGAAGTTATAAGCAGCATTTAGATTATCAAGAGGTGGGCTGGTGAGATGGCTCAGTGGTCTAAAGCACCTACTTAGAACAAGATTAGCAAAGCACAGGTTCAATCCCCTAGCACCACATGCCAGTCAGCCACGCCCCCTAGGTGGGCTGAGCTGGCCACACACACTAAATAAATAAACTTAAAAAAAAAAGTTAAAAAAAAATAGATTATCAAGGGAAAAGCCCAAAATTTATTTTTTCCTTTAAATCTCAGCAAGATCATGTTTATAGTATACTGCATGGTAAACCCAGAAATGAACATGAAGGGATCTTTTCTGTACTGATTTCATTTAAATATTGACACAAGTTTTCAAATCTTTTAAAAATTTTTCTCATTTTCATTATAATAAAAGACAGTTTACAGAGAAAGCAAATTTTGGAGTAAAAAAAGTCTTGAATTTAAACTTATTATCCTTCTAGGGTAAGGACTGTGGCTCAGTGGTACTGTGCTTGCCTGGCACACATAAGGTCCTAGGTATAGCCCATTATGGGGAATTAACTCTTCTACTACAGAGATCATATGACCAAGATCTAGAATAAGAGTGTAGGGAGGCCTGCCCCTTAGCTCAGTTCTTTAAGTGGTTCCTTCAACAAAGCAATCAGGCACAGGATGCTGGGGTTCAACTCAAACCAGCTAAACCTGCACTGAAGGCATTTGGAGCCAAAAAAAAAAAAAAAAAATCCTAACTCAAGCCAACCAAACCTGCCCTGAAAGCATTCTGCACCAGCACCCCCCCCCCAAAAAAAACAAACCCTTCCTCTAGAATAAGAGTATGGGTTTAAATCTTAGCCTTCACGTTTATTCTATAGGACCTTGGGGAAATTACTTAATTACTTTGAAACAGTATCCTTGTTTATAAAATGGTGAAAATAACAAAAATATTCATATGGTTGCTGAGATTAATTCATATGTTTAAAAACAGAATCTGCCACATGGTAAGTGCTCAGAGAACTATTATATACCATGCACTATACATTTTTCACAATCAGTATATCTCATTCAATCCTCAAAACAGCCTTACATTTCACAGATTACTACTTGAGGAAGTTTTTGTTTTTTGAGATAGGGCCTCATTATGCCCGTTGGCCTCTAACTTGAGATTCTCCCACCTTATCCTTCTAAGGGCTGAGATTATAGGTGTGTCCCACCAGCTTCTGGTTCCATTTAAAGGAATTTTAACAGGGACACTGTCTGCCTGACAGAATGACTGGGATATAGCTGGTACTTATTAAACAGGAACTCCTCTGAATTTTAAAACTGAAATCTCAATTTGCAGTCTCATTCTGTTTAATTTATAAAATTCAGGTCTGATACTCTATGTGGGAAATAGTTGTAGAATGAA
>NDGM011120804.1:0-10782 GCA_002564305.1 Octomys mimax
GGGGGCTGGCACACCAGGCAGGGCCCTGAGCTTAGCCCTTACAAAAGGCAACCAGCACTGACTCCTCCCCTGGGACCAGAAAGGAGACCTGGGGCACTGACCCCAGTGAGTCCCCCACAGCTGCCATCAGTAATGAAGAGGCCATGAGAACGAGGGCAGATAAGTTACCTTGTCCTTCCCAGTGTGGAAGGAGGGCAAGCAAAGTCACAGCCATGACGGTGACTCAGCTGTAAGTGCAAGACCCCAGTGCTGCTGGAGTGCAGAGTAGCCAGGACAGAGACAGCAGCCACCGTATGCCCTGCCCCTCGTTGTCGTCCACCCCAACCACTGTCTGCAGTGAGGGGAGTACACCACACTCACCATACTGACATGGAGGGAAGCTGAGTCACAAGGACCAATCCAGAATCCACGACAAGCAGGCCGGTGGAGAGGAGAGTGGATCCAAACCTCACGATCTCCACACCGCACCATCTCACTGGAAGCCGCTGCCCAGGTCAGCTCCCTGAGCAGCAGTGACAGTGAGGAGGGGCTCCTTCCTGGCACCAGAGCCCTGCAGGGTCTCCAACAGGAGTGTCCCAGTCATCACTACAATGCTCCGTCTTGCTAAGGTCTGCTAATCCCTGTTGGCTTGCTTGGCACTGAGCTAAGGAGTGAGCTAAGGAGTATGGCAACCAGCACCAAGCCCATGCACATCCTGTCCTCCCAGGCCTCAGTCAGCCGGGGAAGCATAGCAGTGTGATTTTCATTCCATCTTGAAATTCCCTGAGCAGCCCTGGACAGGTTTCTCAGGCTTTCTGCACCTCCCTTGCTTCATCTACAACTCAGGAATAAAAGCAGCACTAAATTCACAGGGGGGTGCAGAAGAGCCTTCCGCCATCTCCCACGGAAACCACGGCTGCTCTCCTCAGTGTCTGGGCTGAAGGCGGTGCTGACGTTCCTACTTTGACACCTTTTAGCGTCTTGTCTTAGACATCTCAGGCTGCTAGGACGGAACACCATAAACCAGATTGCTCAAAACACTCACATTGAATGACACTGCTCTGGATGATAGAAGGCCGGGACGCAGGGGCCAGTGACTTCAGTTCCCACGAGGGTTCTCTTGGGCCAGCCAAATAGCTCCACCGATTAAAGCACCTGCAAGCAGGCACAGGGGCCAGGGGTTCAATCTCCAGGCCTGCTGTGCTGGCCCCACCCCCGGGGCACACTGAGACAGCAATTGAGTCTGGGCGCACTGGCATGTGCTCATAATCCCAGCTCTTGGGAGGCTGTAAATAGGCAGATCACTATGAGTCTGATCTAGTAGTGAGACCCTGAACACGCTGTAGACCCTTCCCTAAAATAAAAATTAAAAAAAAAACAAGGGTTCTCTTGCTAGCTTCTCCCTGTGTCCTGAGGTTGTTGCCAGTGTATGAACCCAAGGAAGGGTGTTGAGCTAGAATGGGGAGCAAGTCCTCTGGCACCTTCTCTTCTAACAGGCCAGCATTCTACCCTTACTGTCTCTCTGCATCTTGATTTCCTCCTTAGGGGCCAGGTTTCCAAAGACAGCCACACTAGGGGTTTGGCTTCTGTGGAGGGATTTTGGGGTAGACACCACACTCAGCCCAAAACATTCCCAATAACTTCTTGAGATAGGTGGAGGATTTGGTGCTGAAGATAGAGTGCTTTTCCTGGACCACACAGCCACAAGTGTGTGGTCATCCCAAGTTGCAAGTTCAGGGCCCCAACTGGCCATGTGCTTGGGCACAGACTTCCCTGGAGCTCCTTGAGGGCTGAGGCATCCAGGAAAACAGAAGTGTTCTAATGGGATAAGAGATCCCAAGAAACCTCCCTCTTGCCTGAGATTTTCAGCAAAGTTACACATAACACCTTAAAATTCCCATTTTAATCATGAAAATACCTATTCACATATCCATTCAACAAACACTTGGAAACTCCCTGCTGCCTGCCCAGCATTATTTTTGGTGGTGAACAAAGCAGACTTGGACCTCATTCTCAGGGGACTGTCAAGTGCAGTTGAGGATTGAAAGTGGAGGACAGTGGAGACTCATTATGCAATGTCTCAGTCTGTTTTCTGTTACTTAACAAAACACCTGAAACCAATGACTTACAAAGAATAGAGGTTTATGGTGGCTCTTGCTCTGGAGGCTGGGAGAGCCAGGAACACAGCTCTAGGAATCTGCTGGGCTTTTCGATGGCCCCATGTCACCTCAACTCTGAAGGGTCCAAATGAGGATATTTTGCTCATCACCCCTGGAGGCTTTGCTTCTGCAGTGAGAACCTGAATCCCAACCCAGCCTGTGCCCGTGATCCAAAGGGCCACTCAGGCGCACGAGTGCTTTGCATGCGAGCAGAGGTGAGTCTTGGAGCTCTGCTCTCCTCTAGGCATTGCCCTTGCTGTGTGCTCATTGGCTGTGCACCGCTAAGGCCCATGGTGGGCACTGGACAGACCTTTGGGGTCAGTGCAAAGGAAGGCGTCCCTAGCAGGAAGCTAGCTGACAGGTCACTAGCACAGTGACACAAAGGTCCCACACTCTGGTCTCGTTGACAGCTGTACTCTGAGATGTCAGACCTAACTCAAACCTTAGTCTTAACCTTGACATAGCCCGCTGAAGGTCAGCAAGCCCTCTTCTCCTCTGAGCTGCAGAGGTGAGAAGAAAAGACAGAAGTTTTCGTTACACCACCCAGGACATGGCTGCCAAGCTCCCCCCACAACATCCGCTTCAAAAACAGAAAAGAAAAGATGGAGTGAAAGGGAATTGGAAAAATGGAACCCCCTACATCCCAGAAATATTACTTTCATGAGCTGTATGAATTATTTAACAGACAGCTGAAAAGACCAAACTCAACAGAAGAATACAAAAAAACAGCTCTCAGTACAGACACCTTCCCCGAAGCCCATGACAATGAAATGTATTTTATGCCCCGGATCAACATGCCAGAGAAGGAGGCACTGGAGACAGATGCCCACCGGGATCATTAGTCCCTTATCTCTCAGCCCTTTGCCACCAGCATCCAGATCCCTGAGCCTGGGCAGCCCAGGGGAAGAAAAGCTGAAAAGTGTGTATATTGTAAGTGTTGGTTAAACAACCCCACCGTATTCTTATTTGCTGGAGGTTTTAGGGAGCAGATGCAGAACTGGCAGGGCTCGAAGCTGGCGATATTGTTCTAGCTCACTCCCAGCCAACATGGAAGGGAAAAAAGCCACGCGCACAAACACAAAAAGCTGCATTTGGTGCGTGCGCCTGGGTGTGCACACTCGAGGCTGTGCCATCGCCTTGTCCAAGGTTCCTTGGAGTGGAGCTGACCGAGGCAAAACCAGGCTTGGGGCCTGGCCAAGAGAAATCAGACTTCTCCCAGAATCTATGCGTGAGGTGTCTCTGCAAGGCTCCCCGCCTGCGGGCACAAGGGGGCTGGGACGGCGACGAGCCCACCGCAGGCTGTGCGCTATGGGCTGCTAGAGAAAGGGCAAACAAATGGAGAACCAAGCGTACAGGCGGCCAGCAACAGACAGGCAGCGCTGCAGCTGCCAGGCAATAACTTAGATAGTTACAGCTGCCATCACCTAGTTCATGCAAGCTTTTTAATATCTTTTGGCAGCTCTCAGTGTCACAGCACAAAGGGAGAGTTGGCACTTTGCAGCACACTTTGTTTGACATAACTGTAGGCAGGACCCAGCTGATACCTTCAGTAATGTGCATGGCTTTGCTCTTAAGGTGCGTTCTGAGCAGATCAAATGGGAGAGGGTTTTCCTCCCACCTCTCTCTCCCCTCCTGCCACCCCTTTGGTGTGTGTTTAGAGCATACAACATCCCTAAATCACTTGTTGGGAACCACATCAGATTAATGGGAGGACTCAGTGGGTGCCCAGCATAAGGTTGGTGCCATCAGCACCCAGCTAAGGAGAGGAGAGCAATTCACAGGAAACAGGGAGCAAAGAAAGGAAGGGAAAAGGAGGACAGAAAAAATGGTGTTCTCCAGAGCTCATCCCAAACCTCACAGAGAGACTCAGCTCCTGTCTCACTCCCTGCATCTACAGAGTTTGGAATAAATCAGAGCGCCGCCATCTTGCTTCCTGCTCTTCGCTCTACAAAGTTATTCATTGCTTGTCCACACACCCCCTCCCCATCACGCAGGAACCCAGCTGGCCCCAGGTACTCCCTGCCCTGTGTGGCTCTTCTGAGGACCAATAGCTCAGAAAGCAGCTTGCACAAGCACCTCCCTGGCACAAGGTATTGGCATGACAATGTTCTGTGGTCCCTCTGCCAAGCCATGCGTCCTTGCTTGGGGGATCCAGGAGCCTTGCTGGGAATGGAAACGGTCTTCTCAGAGACCCCTGGCTCAGATGGGCATGAAGAAAGCTTGCAGGCATGGGAGGAGTAGGAGGCAAGTGGAGCCAGGAGAGGGAGAGGAGGTGGGCAGACACCGCCCAGGCTGAGGCGTGGGTGCCAGAGACCCTTGGGCAAGGATGGCAACCGTCACCGCTCTACTCTTGGTGCCCAGGCCTTCTGCCCACGTGTCCCTCTGGTGCATCTCCCCAAGGAGCAACCCTGGCTGCCATCCAGATGAAGTCACCTGAAAGACATCAAAAGAAGTCATGGGGATTGTCAAAGATAACCTCGGGGTCCTATGTCAGTCAGCTCTCCATCACCATCACAAATGCCTGAGAACTAAATAAGGAATAAAGAGAAAATTTTCTTTTAAATCCCAGTATTGGAGGTTTGTCCATGATGGGTTGGCCCTGTCTGCCTTGGGCCTGTCACAGGGCAGCATGTCATGGGTGGAGCACGTGGCAAAGCAAAACCTCTTCCCTCATGGCCTGGAACCAAAAAGACAAAAGGCAGAAGGGTTAGGGTCCCATGATCCCCTTCAGAGTCATCCTCCCAGTGACCCGCAGACATTCCGCTGGGCCCTACCCCTGAAAGTTTCTGGCCTTTCTCAGTGGTGCTTCGGTGAGTACTGTGCCCCTTCACTGAGTACATGGGCCTTTATGGGACACTGGAGATCCAATAATAGCAGCTGCTGTTGGCTGCTGTGTTTATTTGCTGGGGCTGCCATAACAGAGAAGCTGCAAACTCAGAGGCTTAGATGACAGACACTTCCGTCTCTCAGGTGTGGAGGCTGGAGTCTGAGATCAGAGCACCAGCAGATCTGCCTCATCCTGGGGGATCCAAGGCAGAGCCTCCCTAACTTTCAGGGGGTTTCTGGTACTGTGGTGTGCCTTGGCTTATAGAGATCCCACTCTGATCTCTGCTTTTGTCTTTACGGGATTCTCCGTGTGTGTGTGTGTGTGTGTGTGTGTGTGTGTGTGTGTCCCAATTTCCTCTCTTCATAATGGTACCAGGAGTATCAGATTAGGGGTCTTCCCATTGCAGTACAACCTTATCTGCCATGAGCCTATTTCCAGTAAGGGCATATTTGAGGTACAAGGGCTCAGGCTCCAACCTACACAGGTAAGGGGCACAGTACAGTTGGGCACCTATGACATCCATACTGGGCACTGTGCTGCCTCCTTTTATTTCTAGCCCTTTCATAGTCCTAAGGCATGGACGGTGTCAGCCTCACCTTACACAAGCTGTTGCATGCCTCACCAGGGACCCTGGGCTGGGAGATTCTCTGCTCAGACCCACAAGCCCCTGATGGAAGGTGGCCTAGTGTAGGGTCCCTGGGTCCCACAGACCCTGTGTAGGCCTTTCCTGATCTCTGTCTCCTCAAGAGTGACCGTGGCAGGTGGTCTGTTGGTGTGGTGCAGGGGCAGGATGCCTGTATGGGATCCTGGCTCTGCACACGCTGCCCTTGCTTGACAAGGGTCTTTAGAGGAGCCCAAGTACCATGTGCCCTACTGTCATGCGTCGTCTAGTGCCCAGCAGCCACTTATTATTTATTAACTAATAAAGTGATGCCAAGGCAGGCCTGCTACGCATTTGGGCGCCACAGCGTCCGCTGCCTCCACACTCCCTCTCCCCGGTGCTAATGCTGGTTGCTCCGGGATCGCAACTCACTGCCCTCCCATGTGGGCAGTTCAGTAAGCACCTGCTACCTCCCTGCCCAGCACCATAAAAATCAGCCAACAGCACTTGCTCTACCCCTCCCACAGTCCCAGAGACTCCTCTGACTATATTAACTACAACTCCGTACCAGGTATCTCACTAAGCTGCCCAGCAGTTCTACAAGGGAGATCCATTATTATTCCAACTTCACAGAGGAGGAAGCTGAGAACAAAATACTGTAATTCCTCAAACAAAGCTAAGTACTCCAGAATTCTTCTTTTATCAACTACACTTCTCCTCCTCAGAGAGAGACCTAAGTCAGGAGAAAAATCACAGCTGTGGTTGTCTTGCAAGAACTTAACAGCTTGTAACAGTGCACTCCTTCTGCTCCAGCTGACGATGCGCCAGGTCCCCAAGAGTGACTCTAGAGGCCTTTCAGGGCTGCCTGGCCCACACCTGGGATCAGGGTTCTTTAAGAGGTATAAGTTTTACTCCCACTATAATAATTGCATTGTTGTTTATTTCTCAAATGCCTCTTCTCTAGGTAGTATAAAGTGCAAATGAATGTCCCCAAATGCTGGTGCTTTGTAGACAATCCAGGAGCGGTTTTCCCTGTATACTCAGATCCTGGTGATCCTCTCGGGCCAGAGTGGAGCCGCACCTCACAGGTAAGTGCCACACTCTACTCCCAGAGCCTCTTCCTCCTGGGCAAGGCTATGTCTGTTTTCTGTTTCCCTCCTCCCAATCACCAATGCAACGCCACTCAGCGCAGTGGTGCTGAATGGTTCCAGCAGTTTCCACAACAAAATTCTATGTAGCCCCAGCCTGAGAAATGTTCCATCTCCTGGGCTCATGGCATTTCAGATTATTACTCACTTATTATCATTCAAAACAAAAAAAGGATGACAAAACATCGGTTGGAGTCACTCCAGGACAGAAGGAACTGCAATATCTAATAAAAACCATAATATTCCACAAATAGAAAGTAGCAGAAAATGCAGAAAAACAGTGGCAGAGGACAGTCTGCACCTTCCCCCAAAACAGATCGCCTGAAATAATACAGCAACTCTCATCAGTGTCCCAGCAAGCCAACACAGGAGCAGTGTTTAGGGCAGCCTCACTTAAACCTCCCAGAAATAAAGCTTGAGAAGAACACCCAGCCCAGGCAAGACCCGCCCTTGGCTTTCCTTGTCTCTCTTGTGGCATTCAGCGGAGCTTCCTTCAAATGGTATAAATTCCGCCACTAAGGAAAAGAGGTTATCACTCGTAGGAATTCTTTGCTCTCGGTTGGAAAATATCCAATGATCCCCATATTCAGAAAACCTCACTCTCCCACCAGGGACCTTGAATGCCTGATTTTAACCAGAGCCGGTGTTTACTTCTCGCTTGGGAAGCATCAGGGATGTTGAAAGCTATTCCCAGAGGAGAAGGTGGCAGGCCAGTGACTAGACATCTCTTGCTGTGTCCCCAGAGGAGTTGTTTGAAGGTGGTTATGGATGTTGCACAGATGGACACCCCCAAGCCCTCCTGTCCTAGCTGTCCCTGAGCCTGGAGCTTCCTGTGTTGACACCTCTGACCCAATCTGTAGAGACCTAACGTGCAGGTGCTGGCTTCTTCCCTCAGGACATGGAAGGGTTCGCTTTAGCTACACGTAGGCCCAGAAGGAAAATAGACACAGCCAGCGTGAGAGCCCCGGAACCATCACACCTATTGGCTTAGCCTCTCTTCTCCACACCTCTCAGCCACCCACTACCGCTGCCAATCTGCACTTAGGGAAAGGTAGAAGGACCCCATGCAGTGGGAAGAGTATGGACCCAGAACAGTCTACAGCAGCTCTGAAGTAGGCTGTAGGGCTGGGGGACCGAATCCTATTTTTCAGTTCACAATAATGTATCTGATTCTTGCATGGAGTCAGGAGATTTTTCTCTCATCTTAGCATTCTTCACTTTCCAAAAATTTGTTTTAAAAATGGAAACAACCTAAACAGCTAATCATCAGTACATTTTGCTAAAAAAACACTCCCAGTCATTGCCAACAATGCAATCATTCACAATGCTGCTTACAGAGATTTTGAGGGCTGCAAAAATGCTGATGACGCAACATTTGGTTGCGCATGGGATGCCTTTACATATGGCTTCATAAATATGTACAGCTCCATAAATATGGGAAATATAGATGGCACTCGATATTGTTTTGTCTGCCAGTATGCCCTTCCCCCTTCCACTTCCAGATTTTCTGAGAACTTCACATATGTGCTTACACACTTGTGCATGCACACACACACACATACACACACACACACACACACACACACACACACACACACACACACAAAGATGTGAGACCAGTTGTTACAAAAGAACCCACAACACCTGGCTGATGGCCACAGCAGATTGTCCCCGGGTGGATGTTTGACCCAAAGCTGGGCAAATCTCTCCTCCAGCAATCTGCAGTTGGAACCGAAGGACTTCTTCCTTCACAGCAAGGACTGCCTGGGGTTGCAGACGCAAGCCCTTGTGTCCTGACCTGGGGGCCAGAGCCACCAGCTGCAGATCCAGAGAGGACAGGAAGGAAAAGGCTAAAAACAAAAGGAAACAGGAGTCTGGAGCCCGTGGGTCCCATCCCACAGTTCCTGGATGTGGGTCCAGGAGACAGAGGACCTCAAGTCTGGAGAAGCAAGCCCCACATTAGCTAGGCCCTTTGTGCGGGATTTCTGCCACTTGTAACCAAAAGAAAACAAACCAACATGTGCCTCCTCGAATACCCAGTCCCTTCTACAATCTCTTTTCCCCTCAAAATATTATGGGAGGAAGGAGGTGTGCATGCAAGTGATTTCTTTTTCTTCTTTGAACTTCCCGAATTTTCTCTTAGAAACCTTTCTATCACCTAGTATTCACCTCCAAATCTAGCACTGTAACTTACACACAATCTACATACTGTGTCCAAAGTTAAAAGAAAACCTTAAAAGATCACCTCCAGTGATCAGAAAATATGTATTTATAAATCTGTGTACACGTGTGTATGTACATATGTATGTGTGTGTCATGTGTGTATATGTGTTTATAATAGTAAATCTTCATAATAAACATAGAATCAAAAACCCTGGTGGCAGGCTTGTCAATGTTCTGTCCCCTCATGGGGTCTCCAGCAAGCCCAGGACCATGGCCTCTTAAGGAGACCCCATCGCTGCTGTCCACAGCACCACAGCGGCCTGGGCTTCCTGCCACCCCTCCCATTCCCCTCTGGGGCCCTGCCAGTTCATTACCCAGAGGTCAGCCCCTTGCTCACCTAAGCACAAGGGAAGGGCAGGGAGGCCCCTCCCATCTTTCTGCATGGTGTGACGATGTCTCTTTTCCTTCCTTGCTCTTCAAAAACCAATGCCATTTTGGCCTATCCTGGGACCCGTCCTTTCTCCCCACAGTGCTGGCAAAGCTCTGTTCTTGGGAAGCCCACATCAAACTGTTTTTTTCCTAACAGAATACTTGGCTGGCACACCCCCTAGTGGTAGTCTCATGAATCCCCTTAATTACTATAGGACAAAACCCCAAGGGTTTCTCAAAGTGTGTTCCAATGCACCCTTGTTCTACAAAAAGTAGTGAAGAAATAAAGTACTTTACACTTGAGTTGAGTTTGAGAACCCTTGGATAAATGTTAAATAATCCATTTTTTTTATTAGTGGACTCCTCCAAGTATTCAGTATGCTAATAAACACTGAATCTCTAAGACTTTAGCATATAGGTTTCTTTGATCAAACTTTTGGGGTGTAATTATATGGTTACCATTTACTGAGCATAAATCATCAATCATAGGATTTCAGTTTATGGGTGCAGAAACCTGTGCCTACAGAGGTCAAATAGCTTCCTTCCGCTAGGCTTCCATGAGATGGAACTCCATGATCTTAATGTTTACAAGATCCTGGCTTTGTGTTTGTTCCAAAATAATGTTGTGCAAATTCCTCTTCTATGTGTTACTGTTCTTGGGCCTCCCATCAGTAGTCACTTCTCATGAAAGAGGAAGTGTAGCAGCCACCAAGGATAGAGAGGGAGGTCTTCCTCTCTGCCCTCCGAAGCTTCTGGTTTCCATAGTGAGAAAGGGAGAACCAATGTCTCAATTCCACGAAATCCTCTTGGCAATTCTCAGCAAAGGGAAAGTAACAGGGAGTTGCGTCAGGAACCCCAAGATACGTGCCTTCCCGTGATGCCACAGTAAGTGCAGTGGGCTGCATCTTAGCTTTTCTAAGAACAGCTTGATTCCATTTGAGTCTGACATCCCCGTTGTGCTGCTTTTATAAGAAGCAGGATATTCTGCTTGCATGCTTGTTTTATCATCGGTCAAGCTTAAGTATATGTCAGTCTCAAAAGTTTAGCTCTGAAAGTATGGGTTTTGGTTTTTGTAGATTTAGGGGTGTGTCCCCCCACCCATTTAAGTAACAGAAGTAGAAAGAAATTTACTGATTCAACTGAAAAGTCCAAGCTTCAGGCACAAGCGGGTACAGGGCTCAAGTGAGGCCATCGTTGAAGCTGCATGCGTGGTACGTGTGCTTTCAGTGAAAGAAAGTAGGATACAGTGCAGTAAAATGCCTTAGTCCCTTGTCCCAGTTGACCTGAAGAGATATTGTCAATACTTGGATGGATGCTAGAACTGGGGACTGGGCCCTCCTCGTCACTCTAACCCTGCAGCTACCCTTGTTGACTACCTGTGCAGAGACATGATTTTTCTTTCTTTTTCTTTTCTTGTCTTCTTTCTTTTCTTTTCTTTCTTTCTTTCTTTCTTTTTTTTTTTTTTTTTTTTTTTTT
>NDGM011120810.1:0-12274 GCA_002564305.1 Octomys mimax
CAAATATTTCCTGCTCTCTAACTTTCTGGATCTATAATTTTAATTGAATGTGTTGGTGCCTTTATATTTAGATGATCCTGGAAACTAACTCTGGTGTGTGGACACATACGTAAGTGATAGACAATTCAAAGATCTATGACTTTCATGTGAACACCCACCTAAAGCATCCACCAAGAAGAAGACACTGAAAATCCAGCTTGAAAAGTAAATTGCCAAATTGTTGTCAGTCAGCTCTTGTCGTTAGCCACCACAGGACTAGCATGATAAAAATAAGAGTACCCATGGTGGTAAAGATGGAGGTAACACCTGGAACCAAAGATAATCTTTTACTACGATCTGTCAGCAACATAGATGGATGCTGAGCTTCCAGTTGCTTTTCCATGAAGATACTGATTGGCCATTTGATAGTAGTTCACTTCACTGAGTTCCTTTCACTCTAGAAAATCCAACAATTTGTTGTAATAGGAACAGATGTTTATTCCTATTGTGGGTTTGCCTTTTCTGCCTGCAGAGCATCATTTTGGTCCACTATGTAAAAGCTTACAAAGTACTTGTTCTAGAAGGATGGAATTGGGTGTAACATAGTATCTGACCAGAATACTTCACTTCAGTAAGTCCATGATCATGGGTTCCATTGATTGGGCTATATAGAGCGTTATCCAGAGTGTAACTTGCCATCACAGAGCAGTCGAATTGCTTTCTGAAGGCTCAGAAGAAATGCCAGATCAAAGACTCTGCAAGTCTTGAGTGCCAGCCGCCCAGACTCAGTATACATATGGAATCAGAGATCTCTAAAATACATAGGTCTATGAGCCAAAAAGTTGAAGTAGGTTATTTCCATTATCCCAAGTGACTACTAGGTAGGAGTGTTTGCTTCCTGTGATGATTGATTGTGTCAACTTCCATAAGAGAAGCTCAAGGCAAACCAGATAGCTCAGAGGATTAAAGTGCCTGCTTAGGTAGACGCAGGAGCTGGGGGTTTGATCCCTGGTGTGCTGTGCTGGCTCCGCCTGTGGGGCACACTGAGACAGCAATTGAGACTGGGCGTGGTCTCAATTACAGGCAATTATGCCTGTAATCCCAGCACTTGGGAGGCTGAAAACAGGAAAATCACTATGAGTCCAATCTACATAGTGAGACCCTGTAGACCTTACACTAAATACAGAGAGAGAGAGAGAGAGAGAGAGAGAGAGAGAAGCTCAACTAACTTGGCTCAGCAATTTCACATCCTATGATACCTTGTCAACTAGATGGTATGAAGGAGAAATTAAGAAGGATGGATCTGCTTCTGTTTCTTTGGAGGCACTACAGTCTTCATCTTCACCTTGGACGTCATCTCCTGGCTTCCAGTACAGACCCTTCAGCTTCCAGTGCAGAACCTTCAGCCTTCAGGCAGAGACTCTTCAGCCTTCCATAGCAGATGCATTGGCCTCCTGACATGGACTCGCAGGGATATTATAGTGAACTCTAGACCTTCAGTTGGGTCCTTTGGTCTCCAGTGTGCAAACACTCTGTTGTCCTCCACATCTGACTATGTGAGTGGTTGGCGTAAGCCAATCTTATAAATTCATATATAATTATATATCTTCTATTGCATCTGCTTCTGTAGCAAACACTGACTAACACATTATCCCTTCAACTTTAGGCTCTGTAAGATTAGTATACTCCAAAGGGGTGTATGCTTGACACCTTCTAAAGACACAGACAGCTGCAATTGCTACCCATGCATTTTTTGTTCCATGAGGCCTGGGTCCAGCAGGGAAATAGAGGAGTCCCCAGCATACAGGGCAATTGACTCCAAACTGCAGGAGAGGGGAGGACTACTTCTGCACAATGGAGCAGCAAAGAACTGGTTAGAATTCACATGACTCACTTTACCACCTCATGATACTACTTTGCCCAATTGTGACTGTAACTAGAAAAATGCATGCATCAACCTCAGTCTGAAAAAGGAATAATTACTGGGGTTTAGGTTCCTCAGCAATGAAGTTTTGGGTCATATAACCAGGCAAGCCACCGAGACCAGAAAGGTAGTACTGAGGGTGATGAAGACACTACTTATCAAAACTTACAGGTGAAGATAGAGTAGTGGCTGAAAACCAATACTCTGTTTACATTTGGAAAAGTTAGATAAAAGAGCAACAGATCAAGTTCAAGGAAAGTAGAAGGAAGAAAATGATAAAGATGAAAACAGAAAGTAGATCAGAAAAACTAATAGAAGAAAATCAAGGATGTCAAAAGTTAGATCATTGTAAAGAGTATAAAACTGAAAAAATAGAAGATACCAGGAACTTTCTAAGTCCAGAGCCAAGTGTAAAACATTAGAGTCTAGAAGGTGATGCAAAGGTGACAAATGGAGAGAACTAGATGCTAAGTAAGGCCCAGACTAATTCGTCAGTGCACGTTAGCTAACCTCTGTAGATAGTTAGGGTGTGGTACGTGGGTGGTCAGCCAAGCTCTACATACTGAGTTATGAATAGGATGCCAGCAAGCAGCAGGGGATCCAGTCCTCAGCTAAATATCTGTCTCATAGTTGAAGTTGAATCTGGAAAGATGTTTGGAGTAGGTTCCTCCCTCATTTAAGTTTGGGATGTTTTACACCCAGCATTGGAGGAAAACAAATTAATCTTGTGAGTATTAATAATGTTCGTGTTTATGTTCTCTATGTATGGTAAGAATAGAACAGCTGCACTTTTATTTCCCTCTCTGGCTCAAAGGCTGAAATAAAAAGAATCCACAGCATCACACTTAATGCATGCACCTCCCAACCAGTGGCTGTGTAGGCATGCAACAAGGACACATCGTGAGATGTGCAAGATCAGACTATATAATCTTATTATGATCATGTCTTGGAGTTTCAAGTAAGTATGATTAAGAAAGCAAACACTTTGAAAAATCATAGTCTAAATCAAAGAGTAGGGTCCACTCCAGGCACATCATGTTGCACCTCTAGCTCCAGTTGACTCTGCCCCCAACCCCGTATGAGATGACCCTAACAGATCCAGATGTGCTTTGCAGACATGATAAAGTCCAAACCAAGAGAGGGCTTCATATCTTCTTGCCAATCTCTTCGGCAGAGCTTCCTTTTACTATCTCATTGGCTTGGCTTGGGACAGATATGCTTGCTTCAACTAGTTTCTGATACAGCATAATCATGATTATCAATTTTTAAAACAAATACGGGATTATCATGAAAATCAATTTTGAAAAAAGTCAATTTTTAAAACATTATATTAATGTATAATATACCTCAAAATACGTGTGTACGCTGATTTGTTTTTACAAACCAGTCCCACTCATATAACCAGCACTAGATAAAGATTTTAACTTTACCTAAGGACTCCCTTGGCAGTATGGTGAGCACTATAGGCCCTTTTTAATAATGTTTACAAATATTTAAAATAAACTATGTTGGATTATAAATGAATAAAAGTTATTTGGAAATGATGTTATTAGAATTTAATGTATTTTCCCAGGTTAATTAAGATTAATTTGATCATTAAAAATGTGTCCTATAATAGTATATGTCTTTCACTTTAATACATTAAATGATAAAATCTGGGGGCAGACATAATTGCCATCATAATTCTCATCACTCATGAGCATAAAAGAATTTATTGAAGGTGAAGTCTCAGGTACTTCTAATACTACTGTGATCTCTCTCTCTCTCTCTCTCTCTCTCTCTCTCTCTCTCTCCCTCTCTCTCTCTCTCTGAATCTTTGATTCTCTCATTCACTTTCTTATCCCTCCTCTCCACTTGTTCACGAAATACCAGAGAAGTCACATTTACTTAGTTTCCTGTTGTATATCTGTATATAGCATGATGCCTAACATGTAGTCAACATATGATAAACAATTGTTGAATAAGTAAATGAATGAATGAATATGTGAACAAATGAATCTATATTTATAGTGAAAGGAAATGACATTTCAGTTAAAGATTAGTGAAAAAAAGGAAATATTTTCCTTATACAAAGTCATAGATCCCTTAATGGGAGTCATTTGTATGTTGAGTTAAATATCATGATCCTCTATAATATATGAAAGAAATTGGAGCTTTTGGTCCTATAGAGACATTTATTCACTGATTTACTCATTCACTCATCTACTCACTCAACAGTTATTTATCATATGTTGACTACATGTTAGACATCATGCTGTATGCAGATATACAACAGGGGACTAAGTAACTATGACTTCTCTCCTTTTTCATGTAAAAGTGAAGAGGTGGGATAAAATGTGAGCAAAAGAGAAACAAGGACTCAGAGAGAGGCCACATTGGCCATTTGAAGTGGTATCTAGGGGATTGATTCAAACCAAAGGGTGAGCAAGTTATCAGCTGAGTTTGTTAATGTAATTGCCAAGCATTTTTTTTTAGCAAGGCGGGCTTTCCAGTGGGACTACTCTGAATCCTTGGTGAGATCAATTCCTTAGAACATGCTCCCAAACAATGAAATCAGTACCTCTGTGGTATTACTCATGCATTTGTATTTTCTTAAAGCTTCTCAAGGTACAACCAGTGTTACAAAACAGCACAACAAGAGTCCCTACCTTTACCTGCAAAGGGACAGAGAGACATTTTTCTGGCTTTTCAAGCCAAACTGTGTCACAACCTCTCAACTCTGCCACTGTACCCATAGGCAATAAACAAATGGAATGGTTGTTCCAATACAACTTTATTTATGGACATTGAAATGTGACTTTCATATATGTTTTACATGTTGCAAAATATTTGTCTTTTGATGCTTTGCAATCATTTAAAAATTTAAAATCCATTCTTAGTTTACTGACCACATAAAAACAAGAGGTGGGCACATTTGGCCCACTCGTCATTGATACTTGCTTCTTTCTGCTATAGTCAACATCTCAGGAGAGCAAAAATGGAAAGCTTCCATTGCATCTTTGGTGAAATGTCAACTTGATGATAAAGCACAGTCCCATAGGAAACATGAGAATTTTTATCTTCATCTTGAGTTTTTCTCTCTAAACCTTCAATTGCAATATTACCTACATGGAGAAAATTGTATCTCATTGCTATTCAAAAAGAAACAAGGTGACAAGATACACACAAACAGACTTTCAAAATAAGATTCTATAACCCTATGCAATATCCACCTTTAAATTGCCAATCCTCCAATCCACTTCGCAATTTCATCAACCTGGCAGAAACAATTGGATGGGGTTGGAAAGTGATGACTTGCCAAATGTCACTTGAGCCAGCAGGGGCTGGCAACAGCCTTGCTGACGAGGCTCCAGCTTGGTGAGTACGTACACAGCTATAAGCAACCTGTTCTCAACCAAGTAATTACCTTCTCCTGGGAAGAGGGAGTGATATTAAAAAAAAAAAAAAACACTGCAGCAAGACAACACACTGTGGGGGCAGAGGAAGCATAAAGCAGAGAAACAAGAAGGAAGGGAACATGGAGAGGGCTGCAAGGGGAAATAAATTCTGCAAGATAAAAGAGAAGGTGGATAGGGAGAGAATCACTAAAATTCCATCTAGGAAAAGGGTCCAGGAGACGGAAGAGGAAGCTAAAAGGCTGGCAGGTGAACAAGGCTGGCTTTTAATGGCTTAATAATAGGGATGTTTGGTAACCAATGAGGTTAATGCACAAGTGGCATAAACCAGCAGGGGTTTTTGCAGAGGATTCTATGCACAGATTAATTGAAGGACATTTAATACAGGCTAATAGCAGAAAGATAGGGCTGTGGCTGAATCCACTTCCCTTCATTCACAAAGGATGAGCTGGCAGAATTTAATAGCTTGGCACTGTCATTTAAGAGGAGCAGCAGTATTGATTGAAATAACGTCTTCTTTTTAATGTGGGAACCAACGAAGGGAAGGAAGCAAGACAGAACGGAAGGAAATGAGGGAGGGAGGGAAGCAGAGAAAGGAGGAGGGACGTTAATAAATGAAGTTAATGAGAGACACGATGGCTGTGATTTCAGGGTTAGGGAGCTATTATCTGTCATTCATTAGAAAATACCCTGTTAATGCAGTTGATCACTAGGCTGGCTTCTCAAACTTTGATGTGCAAACAAATCACCCTGGGAGCTCATTATAAAACAGATTTTTATTGAGTAGGGTTAGGGTAGGTCCCACGATTTTGTATTTCTAGCAAACTTCCTATTGATGTGATGCTGCTGGCCCCAAACGTGCACTTTCAGTAGAAGGCTCTCTAAACATAAGCTGTCTCAGTACAGTAAACACTAGCCACATGTAGATATTGAGTACTTGAAATATGAGACAAGGTGTTTTATAGATTTTTAAGACAGTAAGAAGGAATCTAGAATACTTCATTAATAATGCTTACACAGATCGATCATATGCTGTAACGATAATATTTAGGATATATTGGGTAAAAATGAAATGTATTATTACAATTTTTTTTTTGGCAGAACCAGGGATTGAACTCAGGCCCTCGCACTTGCCAGAGAAGTGCTTATTCTACTGAGCCATCCCCCCAGCCCAATTATTACAATTAATTTTACCTTTTTTTAATTGCTAAAATGCACCTATTGGAAAATGGAAACTTACACTTGGGCTAATGTTATATTTTTATTGGACATCACAGCTCTAGGTATTTCAGATATGAATTTGTTCTGAGAGCTTGCAGAGTCAACCCAGGAGTGATAGACAATTGAAACTCTCCCTATTTCTTTTTCCTTCTCTCCTCCCTGTTTCCTTGCAGGTCCTACTTGCCTAGTTTTTGCCCGGAGAAATGAAAGGAAGGCTCAGGTGTCTTAAGAAAGGAATCTGTGAGCTCATTGCCCCACATTAACTCACTCTTCACACAAGCATTTACAGCCCCTGACTCACTCACTGCTGTAGCACTGGTGAAAGGAAACATAGATGCCACCCCTAAACTCAAGCTCATAGTTGAAAGGGCTAAAGATGTATATTGTAATATGGTATTCTGCATAGCTGGAATAGGAATGTATAGAAGGGTCGAGAAGATAACATGGTTCTAAGCCCACCCTGTGAGCCACAACATCCTCATCTGCATGTTAGCAAATAAGCAAGTGTCTCACACCAATCTGGGCCTAGCTTCTGCATTTTTTAAATAGGAATAAGAATACTGACCCACCTCATAACACTGGTATGAAAGGCAAAGTTGTTCAATGTTTGACACATAGTAAACTCCATAGACTACCTAAATAAGTAGATTCGGTTGGTCATTGTCAATCTGTCTATAAATGTTTTTAGGCATAAATGCCTAAATATAAATATGATCCCATCCTATCTCAATGACCTTCAGAAATTTAGAACTAAGAAGATGGTACAAATAATTTAAATCAATAGAGAAGTTGTAATTGATTAAAACAAATGAATACTATACAGAAATGAAAAAAGAAACAAAAAAGATTGCTGTACACCACACCATAGATGCATTTCATAGACTTAACACTGAACAAAAGGTCAACACAAAAATGTATATGCTCTGTGATTCCATTTATATAAAGTTCAAAAATATTGAAAACTAGTCTATGACAGAGGCTTATCTTTACTTTTTATCTCTTTTGTTTTGTTTTGTTGAGACAGGGTCTTAACTATGTAGTCCAGGCTGACCTTGAACTAGTTATGTAGCATAGACTAGCCCCAAACTTGTGATTCTCCTGCCTCAGCTCCCAAGTAGCTCGGATTATAGCGTGTGCCACTCTGCCTAGCTTCTCATCTTTACTTTGAGGCAGTAATGATTGCTAGGGATGTGAAATAAGTTTCTTGGTTCTAATAATGCCTATCTTCCTGGATATATAGGTATGTTCACTGTTGAAATTCACTGAGCTAAGATTTCTTCTTGAAATTTCTATACTTTTTGGTAGGTGCATATATTATTCCACAATTTAAACACAAGGAAAGGAAAGCTACAGAATTCTCCCTAATGAGTTTCAGGTGGAAACTCAGCCATAAGGACTGGGTACAAAGATGTCAAAAATGACAACAGTGAGAGATCAAACTGAATGGTTTTATAAAATTATGAGTTTCTCTTCACTTTTGTTCCAGATCTTTTGCTTTCTGACTCAGAATGAAATCCTTCCTAGAGTAAGGAAAATAGGTGAGTGAGTAAATAAGGAAAGCCAAAATATAGTAGGGACTCTGTCATAGCTTATGTACCCCAAAGTTTCAAGTGCTAATAAGTGGGACTTTTAGGAGACAATGGGATCTAGGATACATATTGGGGTTAAGGGTGGGTGGCAATGGATTACTCCACTGATCAGTACTTTATAGTCCTGAGGGTGAATACTGGGAAGACCCACCCTGGCTTTGGAGGGTGCCATCTGAAAGGCTTTTAGCCTGGATGAGATGAAACGGAAAGGAAGACTTCCGGCTTTCTACTGCTTCCTACCTGTTCTGCCATGGACTGTTTGTTCTCTGCAATGTCGCTCTGTCATGCTGCCCTGCCTTGGAGCCAGCCAGCCTATAGGCTGAAACCTGTGCAAATTGTAAGTGGAAATAAACCTTTCCTCCTTCAACTTGTGGACGTCAGGTATTTTGTCTCAGCAAAGAGAAAAGTAATTAAGGAAGACCATGAAAAGCCCTAAGGGCCCCCACAAATGTGTGAAAAGCAGTCTACAGAGCTCAGAGAATAGAAAGTGTGTGAATAGGGAGATATTGGCCAACTGATCTACTTCAGACCTCTTTCTGAAGCTGAGCTTTCTTTATCTCTAAGATTTTCCTAAACATCCTCATATCTTGCAGTCCTACCTGCAGAAAACTTTCAGCTCCCCCATGGTGTTATTAGGTTTTGCAAATTTTTTTCTTGTCAGAATTTTTAGAAAGCACTAGGAATGTTGCAAGAAGGTGACAATATCACATGGTATTTTGAATTTAGTAGTCATAGGATAGACTTCAAGCACTTTACCTCAGAGACTATCCAAAGGTCATAGAAAAAGAACCCAGAATTGAGAACTGCCTTGTTCACAAGTACAGAAAAATTATTCAATGCCCAAGAGTCACATGTGGTGAGAAAGGAGTATACATGATTATCTTATGTTGCACTGTAAATAATGTCTTAAGTTTAACAATTATATTCATAGTCACCTATTAATACAAAAATTATTTTCTAATAACCATGACAATTCAACCAAACAACAAACTGTTATTATTTAAAATATCTTCTGTGGCTAACAAAGAATTGAAGATAAAAAAGTGGAGAAATTGAGTGGTTGTTGCAGCCCAGCCAAGTATGAGTACCTGTGTGGCCACAAATACCATAATTATAAAATGGTGAGGAGAAAGAATATAGGGCTCTGGGCTTTATAATGTTTAACATTCTTGCCTTAGTCTATTCCGTGCTGCTATAGTAGAATACCATAGACTGGGAGACTGATTCAGAACAGAGATTTCTTTCTTTCAGTTCTGGAAGCTAGGAAGGCCAAGACCTAGGTGTCTGTATGTGACAAGGACTTTCTTCCTGCATTATCCTATGGTGGAAGGGCAAGAGAGTAGGAGTGAGGGAGAGGGAACAAAGAGGACCAAACTCCCTCTTATAATAAGCCCACTTCCATAACAATGACATTAATCCATCATGAAGCCTCTGACTAATTAACTCTTGCAGGTTCCATCTCTCAATACTGTTGGAGTGGGAATTCAACTTCCAACATATGAGCTTCATGGGACACATGAAAACCATAGCAGTCCCTCTGAAGTTTAACTTTCATTCTGAGGACACTAAATCTCCTTACTCTCACCATTTCCAAATGCCAGCACTCGCATTTCTTTTTCTGAGGGATATATTCAGCCACTGAAGCCAGATTTACCTTGCCTGTGTGGCAACACAGAAATGGCAGGGAATTAACAGCATTTGGGAAAAAAACTTCCCTCAAAACTACTGAGGAGTTGGTAAATATCCCAGCTCTTTCACACACATGTTGAAGAGCTCTGAAGCATACATTTTATAATGTCCCCTAGTGACATCAAACTCCACCCCACCTCAGTGGTGATTTCCTTGATTATGCATCTTTTATTTGCTGTTTTCCCTTGCATGCCTTATGTCCCCACTCTCCATCAGTGTTTTCTTCTCTACTCAAAGGAACTATTTTTACTTGAGCTCTTGTCTTTGTTTCTCTTTCTGTGTGAATTTAAACCAAGACAAACCACATAAACCAGGCAATAGGGAACTTGAAAGCAGTAAGAAAAAAAAAAGCTTCTCTCCCAGACATGAATTTTGAGAAGTTGAGTAGCTAATGTAAAGAGAAAGAAATCGTTGCCATCCAGACCCAACGCTGATGGCAAGATCACTTAACCAACTGCTCTTCTCCCACCAGAATGATGCCCCTTCAGGCATTTGAACTGCTCAAAATGCACAAGAATTATTAGAAGGTTGGAAAAATTCACACCATCTGGCTAAATCTAGTCCAGTGTCTGGAAGACACACTAAATTTGATGTATATTCCATTAAGAAAGATAATGAAATGACCATTTTTCAGAAATTCAAATTAAGTCATTGGTTAAGAGCTCATCCTTCCAATTTGATAGAAGAGACTGTCAAATTTACTATTCCAAATAGTTTTCACTTTAGGCTATATTCAATACCTTCTTCTAAAAGGGAGAGTGAGGCTTTGTTCTGCAGTGAGTGAAAAAAAAAATAATTGGTTACTACTGATGTCAAAGGAGGCTTTCCCCTCACTTCTATTCCTCCTCTTCCCCTTGCACTGTGGGAGCATTTATATCCAAAGAATGTGTTCGAAGTCACCATTGAGAGACACCTATCATTCATTCCCACAATTTCTCTCTTCTCCATCACAGCCGCACAGAGGCTAAAAGCTCATACGCACCCCCTGAAAACTTGCCATGGCTGAACACAAAGTGAGTATGAATAGGAATATGTGCATTTTGCTGAACAGCAATCTAGAGTTTTCGACAGAATCTCAGAGGTGCTCATGATCTATGAAAGGTTAAGCACAATGATGAGCTCATCTCCCTGACATCATAGCTATGGCCCAGAGAAAGACCATCCAATGCTTCAACTGAATTATCATATTTAACTCTTAGGTGCATCTCCCCAGAAGAAAAATAAAGTCAATGAAAATGTTCTTCTATTCCAAAATCCTACAATTTTCCAATTGGGAGGACTTACTAGCTCTTTAAATAGAATCCAGATGCATTTACAGATGAGGAATTCAAGCTCTAGTGAAGTTAAGATGACAAACTTGGCACCCCAGAGAGAAAATGAGCCATGGCTCACCATGGCTCATTTTCTCCACCAGTAATATTCTGGTGGCCCAAATTCCACCTGCTCATTTCATGGTCTAGTCATGGCCATACTTGCCAAGTGCTTTATACTGGACCCCTTTAAGTGTGTTTCATAATGGTAGCCAGGACCAAGAGGCTTCAAACAACCTATTCCTTTCATTGCTGTCACCTTGAGAATAATTATAATTAACCACACATCACATAGATATCATGGGGTAAAAATGGGAACATAAAACAAATAATTTTCTACCAGCCCAATTTGTCATTGCCAGGCTATTTTATCATCTTCTTTTCTCAGCTTTCTATCATTTAGAAAGCTTTAAGAACTCCTTTATTAGTGCTGTGTCCAAAATTATAAGAAGCACAGAAACAGTGATTAGATATAATCTGTATAAACTAAATGTTTTGTATATACAGATGGCCCTTTCAAGGATGCAGATGGCATGAGTAGGGAAACTGAGGGTAGAGATGGCAGGTGTGGGGGCAAGTGAGTGACACTGATGTTAAAGACAGTTTAATAGGCTTATTCATGAGAATTATATGGAGTCTGGTATCAGGTTCTGATCTAATGTGTGTGTGTGTGTGTGTGTGTGTGTGGTGTGCGTGTGTGTGTGTGTTGGTGTAAATTTAGAGGCAAATGTGAATATCCTGGTTCATAGCTCTAATACTTTGTACCACTGCAATCACTTTCTTTAATGTGTTGTTGATTAATGTCGTACGAAAACTGTAAGTAGATTTGGGCCATTTTTGCTTATGTAAAAAAGAAGAGGTTGAGAAAAAAATGGACTTCTATGTCTAGGGTGATTAGTTTAGGTAAAATTTAAGATTCAAAGATCATTTAAACTTCTTTTTAAATGTAATACAGCAAAACAAATATATTGCTCCCACCACACACAATCTTATTCCTATTACTGGATAATTATTTTCACTGTGACTCCTTTTTTGTTTTTTGTTTTTGTTTTTAGGAGTCACATTTTGCCTTTATTTCTTTTTAATTTTTTTACTTTTTCCCCATAATTTTATTGACAGACAAATAGCTATGAGACAGTTTCAAATCAAATTGGTAGGACAGTTTCA
>NDGM011120826.1:0-12915 GCA_002564305.1 Octomys mimax
TCTCCTTAGGCACACTCTACATCATCGATCACTTTCCTCTTTGGCCCTATAATCTCCTTGATTGGAAAATTTGGGACACTACTGAGTTACATGACGTTACAGTACAGGTTTTCCTATGTCCTGAGTCTTAATTAACCTTGGAAGGCTAGGGCCAAAATGTCGGCTTTCCTTGTGGCCCTCCTTTTTCTCTAATTTTTGACTGCAAACTTTGAAGTATTTTTGGTGGTACCAGGGATCCAACTCAGGCCCTTGTGCTTCCCAGCCAAGCACTTATTCCACTGAGCTATCTCCCCAAGGGCCCAGGAACTTTCTTATCCATAACAATCCTTCCTCTGCTTTCAGTTTTAAGTCTTTTCCTTTTCTCCTCTTCTCTTCTCTCCATTCTTTTCCTTCTCTTCCTTCTCTTCCCCCTCTTCCTCCTCCTCCTTCTCATTTTTTTGTTTTAATTTTGGTCTTCCAGAAAAAGATGAGACGTTTTAATTTCTGTGGCAGGCTTACAGGACTTACTAACATGTCTTTAAATTCCATTTAGTTTCCTACAAAGAATAGGAATTTTTTAAAAAGAGAACATACACAGAGATAGATGCAGTACCTCCCTGCAAAATCTCTCTCCAAATGAGCAGAGGTAGACTTTAAAGTATCATAAGCAAAAAATACATTTTAAGAATAGTGACAAGGCAAAGAATGTGGACTTTGAGTCCCTGGGTGTGACATATTGTGGGTAAGCAAACAAATGAGAAAACAGTGGTAAAGGAGGACGAATTAGCAATTTCTTAGTAGATTTCTCTGATGTTATCTCCAGGCTGAGAGGAATCTATAGTTGTCACTAGTCATTAAACTTTTCTATTCCTAGTAGAGAGGGTTAGATGGACGCTTTGGTAAATTTATGTCCCAATTTTAGACACATAAAAGGAGATCTTTGCATATATGCTGCTTCTGAATTACCTTCAGTTGAAAATCATCTTCATTGGAAGTAGCATATTTTGAGGTGATGCATACTACTCTTCTACATTTGTTTGGCTAGGCCATCAAAAATTTGATATTTTTATTTGTGGAACTTTCAGAAATCCAGTTTCATGTGTTGCGAAACAGTATTAAAATTTGATAAACATGAAATACATATTGAGTTACTTTCTAAAATCATAGGATTAGACTGATCATGGTGGCGCACAAGTACAATCCCAGCGCTTGGGAGGCTGAAAGCAGAAAGATCACTACTCATCTGACCTGTGTAGTGAGACCCTGTAGGCCTCGTACTAAATATACAAATAAATAAGTAAATAAAATAAAATTAAGGGATTCACAAATTTTAAAATTTGAAATAAATGACGTCTTCATTTATTTTAAAATACTATGAATATTTATCATCCAACTTCCAACATATTTTCTCATTTTGTCCAGAAATTTCTATCCAGAGCTTTTAAAACTCTTACTTTGTGGCACCATGTAAAACGTAATTTATAATCCTTGTCATTATTTAATCTTTGAAATGATACTTTATCATTGCTTAAATTAGTGTGGGTATGTTGAACAAGATTTGAGAGCCACTCTAGGACGGAGTCATTAGCCTATGATTTTATAGTGGATCAAGTACTGTGTTTTTATTACTTGGGGAAAAAATAATGACCTTGCAATTGACTCTTACATTTAACATTTTTATCTCAGCTTTACCATCATTAAATATAACTGGGTTGACCATATAAGAAGCCGGGAAATCTCTGGGTCATGGTTTAATCTCATTCAATTTAAATACAACGAATATAGCCATAATTGACAATTTGCCAAATCAAAGGCCAGAGTTAAGTTACACTCTAAACTGTTGTTTTGAGAGTAATTAGCATTCGATTTAAAATATTATTCTGGTGTTGCTAAAGCTCTATAAACAGGTTTTTTATATGGTAACAAAAATTTCCAAACTTGAGATGATTTATGAAGTCTATTACTTAAAACAACCAATGCTGTCATTGTAACTACTGTCTAAGTCTTTATGAATAGTTCCTATTTCACTTGGCCTGCCTCAGGGTATAGGACCACAGCTGTCTTTATAGCAGTGTTCAGGCTGATCCCTAGCAAAGAAATCCAGTATTATATGAAATAATCATACAAAACTAACTCTTTGCCCTTCAATGCCCAACACACCCATCTTCTTCTTTTGAAATCTCAACATATATAAGTAGAGAAAAGCTAAATCTTGACAGCCCATGACATTTCAAGATCAGAGCAATTTATATTAGATAAATGGACAGTGAGGGTTTTCTGTCCAAAGTTAATTTGTTGCTTGAAATGTGTGCCTGAGAGAAAAACAATACAACTAGGAACTTTAGATAAAATTCATATGTTCATTTTTGAAAGCATAATGTCTTGCACAGAATTGAACTGAAAAACAAAGAGAAACATATTCATATCATAAAGATGCATTGAACCTGATAACTAAAATAGCTCAAGGGTCATGGGAGATGAAGTCCTAGTATTCAGCATGTATTAACTGTCAGGAATTATAAAATGGATTTCCATAAGTTATTTCATTTTATTCCTCTTATTCATGTATCTTTTAGGTGATAGATAATAATAGTGTGTATTTATGGAGTAAAATGTGAATTTAAATCTATGTGTACATTGTAGAAAGATTAAATAAAGCTATTTATCATGTTTGTCACCTCTCCAACTTATCATTGTCTTGAGTGGAGAAGTATATTGCTGGTTAGGATATAAATTAGTACAACCATTTTGAAAATAGTATGTAAATTTCTCAAAATGCTAAACATAGAATTACTATATAATCCAACTGTTGCATTCATTACTGGGTATATGTCCAAAGGAACTAAAATTTCTACATAGAATGGATACACCATTTAATACTTAGAAACATTTTGAGACAGACTTTAGTACCCTAAGAATAGACACATACCCCCCTCAAGGTTAAACAGTAACAGTATTAGACCTCTAATAGCTTTCAGGATAAGAATATTCAATTATTAAATGATCTGTTGCTACTTTAATTTGGGTTTTGCAACAATTAACTATTTGTTGATAATGAGGTTCAAGATGTGATATCACCAAACACATTTTGTTAGCATGTGAAGAAACCAGAACAGTAAAAATACCTTTCTTTTTCTACCATTCTTCCTTTTTGAAGCTGTTTATGAAGGAAAATTTTAGCTTCTTTGTGAACTAGGACATCTGACCCTCAGGTGGCCTATCCCCAGAGGAAAGGAATGCTGTACAGGCTCAGAGAGCAGAATCTGAATGAATACATCTCAGTAAGTTTCCTCCAAGTTATTACCACCAGATCATATTTTTTGTCTCTCAAATATATTTTTTCATGATTACGCAGTCTTAATCAAACATAACATATATCCATTGGATCCCACTATTTGAGGGAATCTTATATGACATAAAACTTATGAATATATAAATGTGAATTTTTTCACTTGTTGATCTATCTTTGATTGTAAAACTATGGGTCCTGAACACTGTGATCAGTGAGAAAGGAAATCTCCCCTAGATTATCCACAAGGTAATACATACACGTGCACACAGACACTCACACCCCTAAATATAGAGTTTCATAAAAGTTCATATTTACTATATATAGCCACATTTTAATGTCATTCTAATTCTTTATCATTTCCTTTTTAAATTAATGGTAATCATGACACGTGAATAGAACAGTCATATTCAGCTGTCAAATGAGTTTCCCCAAAGATTGCAAAGCACTTATTTAGATGATTTACCCAAACTACTTCATTAATGAAGTCAAATCCTAAATGTTGCCATTTTTTAAAACTTAGTAGGTATTGCTCTTGTCTCCTGGTTTTATAACTTTATAAGCCCCAATTTTTTTTATTCTTTATATTTTAATAATAGACATAGGCTTGGGAGAGAGTTCAGCCATCTGAGCACATGCCTGGCAAGCAAAAGGACCTGGGTTCGATCCCCAGTACCACATACGATGTTGGCCCTGTGCTGAGCTGGCCACCAAAACCAGGTGAGGTGGTATACACCTGTAATCCCAGCACTGGGGAGGCTGAGACAGGAGGATCACTATGAGTCCAAGCTGCATAGCGAGATCCTGTATCCAAGAAATAAATATGTAAGTGAATAAAAGATTTTAAAAGATATTTAGAAAAAAATGTAAGGCATAAATCAAAATAGGGATGAAATACGAGCATTGCCAAAGAGGTAATCACTAACTGCAATACAAGGTTCAGTAGTTGGTAAAGCAAATTGATTTCAGTACAACCTATTATATATTTTTCTTTTCTGGAATGAAGCATTAAATACAGAAGTTCTGTATTAATGAAATAAAAGAATAACAGTAAGATTGGTGCACATTTTAATTTCTTACATTATCACTCAGAAATTCTCACCTGAGGAAACTTGGAAAAGGCAAGCTTTTCAAAATAAAACAGAGGTAGGAAGTTTTGTCCTTAGTGAGAACGTGCATCACAATTCACCTCTGGAAATGACCAGAGGGAAGTCTTTTGCGCAATTGAAATAAGTTCAATTGGACATGTCGATATTTGTACAAGAAATCTGGGTCACCCATCATTCCCAGGTACAGGAGAAGATGTACCAGTATTCTTTGTATTACCAGAGCTTTGAAGGCAGCATGTTGTCTTGCTTCCCATTGTTTAGATTTTAAACTGATAATTAAACCCATTGGCATTACTGCTGCTTAGATTACAACTACTTAAAACAATTAAGGTTCGATCAGATCACAGATTTACATCAAAAAGATGGTTCCTTAAAGCATCTTTACCAAAATGGAATCGTTCTAAAGCTTTTGATTGCTTTCTGCAAATTAGTAAGTATTAATTTGTCTTTAATATTAATAGGTTAACAGCAAAATCATTTTATATTTCAAAAGAATGACAAAACCATACTCTGGCGTGACAGATTTGCAAAAATTCCAAGAAGAAAACAAAGAAGAGCACTTTCAATATGCAGTTGCAAGCTGTGAAATAGCATATTGATGCACAGGATTAAGTTGTTTTTCCTAGTTAACTTTTGAGAGAAAAATCTAGTTTTGTGGAAATGGCTAATTGGTTTTGGCAAGGATATTTTTTGCTAAATTACATTAATAAAGGTCTAAATATTTCATATTCACTGAAATAAAATGAGAGTCTATAGCAGTTTTTAAAGTGTAAAGTATTTGACTTTTTAAGAGAAGAATGACATAATACCCATCTATATGCATATTATTGCACATGTAGGAATCAATGATATAAGTAATATACAGTGGGCATTTATTACTAAAATATTTTAGACTTTTGTTGTCCACTAGGCAGTGGCAAAATAAATGTAATCATAAACTAGTGAAAGGAAATATGTGGTATTTCCATTGAACATGTACTCAATGGCCATTCTTCTCCTAGCCACCATACTGTACAATGTGGCTACAGAAAATTTTCATCACCACAGAAAATGCTTCAGCCATTTCATCATTAGCCCTTTAAAAACCTTTGCAAATATTTAGCACATACTGATCATTTGCCAAAATACCAACCGTCCTCTCAGTGTATAATGAAAATTAATCCACTTTTGAATAAAGGAGAGGTCTTGACTTTTTCCTAATTAGAAACATAGCATTGAAACTGAATTGTCAAAAATTTAAGTGTCATATACACAGTTTTATGGATACCATTTTTGAAATGACAAGAAAAGTAAGAAAACATGTACTAGCAATTTCATAGTTATAATTAGATGAAAATGAACTTTTTATGTACTTAGAACAGGGTCTACAGTGTCTCACTATGTACATTGAATTCATAGTGATCCTCCTGTTTTTAGCCTCCCAAGCGCTGCCATTATAGGTGTACACCACCACGCCCAGTCTCAATCTCCATCTCATTGTGCCCCAGGGGTGGATCTGGCATGGCATGCCAGGGATTGAACCCCGGCTGCTGAGCTCTGCCTAAGCAGGCACTTTAGTCCACTGAGCTATCTGGCTGGCCTGAAAATGAACTTTTGAATGAACAATTTGAAGATAATATTATGATGGCAGGTAATGCTCAAACACCACAAACTGAGGTTGCCATATAGAATGCAAGATACCATGTCCCTTGATTCCATTTATTCTGAAGATTTGTAGAACCATGCCTACCTTAGTTTCAAGATGCATATTCTCACATTTATGTTATTGTTACTACTGTATGTTTTAAGAACAGGGAAATTTTGTTGTTCACAAAGAAATGGATGAAACTGGAGACCATAATGTTAAGTGGAATAAGTCAGCACAGAAAGTTAGTATCATATAATTTCTCTTATATGAGAGAACCAAAATGTAAACTAATTAAAATTTAAAATAAAGGAAAGATCATAAGAAACAGAAAGGCAGAAATTTTAGAGATGAAAAAGAGGATCAGGTAAAGCAGAAGAAGGATCATAGGGGCAGCAAAGATTTTTTTAAAAGGTTAAGAAATACATATTTAATTAGGTATTCTCCCAAATGAAAGTACCTATTGAATATAATAAATAATACACTAGGGAATATAGAACAGGGACATACAATTTTTTCTTGTTAAATACTAATCCTATGTGAATAATTTTAAGACTGTTTCAAACTATGAGACAGCAATAACTGAATGCCTTTTTCCTAAATATGCCTAGTGCTAAACACTCCATATGACAGCCATATAAGATATACTACAGAGGGCCAGAGATATAGCTCATCAGCATAACCACCTGCCTGGCAAACATAATGTCCTGAGTTTGATCCTTGTTACTCCATTTTTTTAAAAAAGCGACCTTTTGACTTAATTAAAGTTGAAGCATGTGTAATCATGAACCATTTCTTGTGCAATAAATTTTGGGATGTGTACTTTGAATTGGTGTTTTCAGGTAATAGCCAACTCCTCTCATTTTGTGAAAGAAAAGAGACTTTATAGAAATAATGGAGTCAAGCCTGAATTAATATGGAATAAGTTTGTTTTCATTTTTTATTTATAAAGAATACAAAATAGTGTTAGATTAAAAAACACAGCATTAGAAACAATAAAAGATTTCACTAAACAAAGTGATTGGAGTTCAACAATGGATGCTATACTAGATGATGTCATCAAAACTCCTGCACTGTGGGATTCAATATGGCTTCTACCTCTTTAAGGAGAAGAGGGTAAGCCATAGTTCTAGAAGAATCCAATGATGGTGAGTGCAGGCTGCAGCTTTACAAGGCTCTCTTCATGGTGCATTGGCCCAGGGTGGTGTTCTGCAAGGCTCCTGCTGGTTTCTGTGGTAGTCAATTCTCTTGGGCAGTCTAAAGGATGAGAAGGGGTAGCTAGACTTAGCAAAGTCTGGCAGGAAGGCTAGGGGTGTGGAGGGCTAGCCTACCAGATCTTCTCTCGTAGTCTTCAGGGAAAGGAAGGCCAGTCGGACCCCTGGAATATGGTTTTAACAATGACTGGTCAGTTACACTGGAGTCTGTAGATAAGAGCATCTACCTTTTAAAATAACTTTTGAGTTTCTTCCTTGTATTGTCATTCCAGAAGGAAAAGACTTTTTTTCAGAGTTGGCATGATTTGAAAGATATTTATAATTTGTTAAATGTGGATTTGAAAAGAAAACATGAACCTTAGAATCTCTTGAGTCTATATAAGGCAAATAAGAAGTCCACACTTTTAGTCAACACTCAGAAATAAACTCTAACCCCAGTGCCTTTCATTTGAAATTTTGATGATTCCATGTGTGGCAATGTGCTCATCAACAGGTGCTAGATTGCTATGCATAGCAACAGTGGAGGTACCCAATTAATACAAAAACAAATGTGTATTAATTGATGACAGTTTATTTTTACACAGTGTTATGAAACTTTGAGGCTATGAAGCAGAATAGTAAAAAATTAGACAGCTATTAATATTAGGATTAATTAGTTTCTGGCCCTGCAGCTAAGAAATGGAGAACTACAATAGCAACAAAGATTTGCAATTGTTCAAGTGATAAAATACAACTAATTAATACTGATAAACTAAAGTCAAATCAGATGCTATTTATATAAAGCACTTTTTCTACACAGAAAACAAATTAAGAGTCCTATGTAATTTACTTTTAGTTATGCTGCTATTTTTCATCATGTTAGTTCTACATTTCTTTTTTCTTTTTGTGTTAGCTTTTATTTTTATTTTTGGAAAATTAATTTTAAGGTTTCAAAACAGGTTAGTAGAACAGTTACAATAATTAATACATTGCATATTGTTCTCCTCATAGTAGTTATTCAGAGGACAAAATGCAGATGATATGTTGTACAGAGGAAAAATTTAAGTAAAATAAGTATGACCGCCCCAAAACAAAAAGAAAATGTAATGACGATATAATGTGCTCATTTAAAATATATAATATTGACATCATTTGAACATATTGAACTTCATTTTTTTTTTTTTTTGGTGGAACCGGGGATTGAACTCAGGTCCCTGCTCTTGCCAGGGAAGCGCTTATTCCACTGAGCCATCTCCCCGGCCCCTATTGAACTTCATTTTACAGACATGAAATTTTGTCAAAAATTAGAATATCCCATAAGAATCCATAAAAGAAAATCATTTTGTCTTTATTTTCCATGTGTGGAATTCAAATAGATTAATATTCAGCTCTAGGAAATATGCTTCTGCTCTTTTGCCACACTAATCATGACATTTCTAAAGCACATATTGTGACTTCATATTATTACATGCTGCTATGTACCATGAAGTTGGAGGTTGGTCATATTCTATATTTACTTTGGCACTAATCAGAGTGTTCAAGTTGCGACATCATTTTGAGGCAGAACTTTGACAATGAAAGTGGCCACTGTTTCCCAGACTAACAGAATATTGGTGTCAGATGAGGGGTATTTTGTAGTGTTTTGTCACATTTCATTTTGAGTTTTACTTTTTCCTGTCTTTGACATATGTTCTGAACTGAAATGCTATAAAGTTTTTATTGCCATAAGTTTGAAATGACCATATTACTCATAAGCTGGAGAGTCACAAGTGAGTTTTTAGCTTCTTTCAAAGCTGGAGAAATAAAACTTTATAGTACCCTACCCTGGTATATGTTGTTTTATGCGACACATTTTATTCCATTTTACTTTTCTCTTTATTTCCACTCATTATTTTCTTCTTGAATTATAGCAGAATTTGTATTAAAGATTTTCTAATGTATAGCAGTTTTATATAACTCATACTTCATGGTATGCTTAAATAGTCTACCTACAATTGTCTTTGACATTTAATGACTATCTTAAAAAAAATGAGGCAATCATTTTCAGCACTATTCATTAGGAGGTATTTTGCGTGAAATAGTGATTACACTGCAAGAAGTTAATTCTTGATTTCTAAGCAGACTGTAACTATTGGATGAGATGAGATATAAAAGATCAACATTTGCTTCCTTGTACAGAAGTAATTGAAATTAGCTATACAGCTGTATTATATAATTTGTATACATCAGTAGAATATGAGCGTTTCTCTTATAGTTTGTACATTCTAGCTTGTACACGGACATCAGCATCTTATGCTGCAAGGGACCCTAGGAGAAGTGTGGCTCACCTGACAGTTTGTAGTGATGTGCTTAAAGCAGATCTGACCAACAGATTCATTTTAAGCTCAGGAACAAGCTTATAAAATACTGTCAAATACAAGGTTTTTTTTTTTTCCACTTAAGGCTTAAAGATGGTAAGGAAATTTCTCGGGTTTCTTCTAAAAGATTTCAAACTTTTCATTACATCTCCAGATCATGAAAGGGAGCTTTAGAAGATCCTATTTTAGCGCATGTATATGACTGACTTAGATCTGAGGGGAAAAATGCGGTTGCTGTCGTATTACGTCTGAGCATAGGTAATAAACAGTGAGATATACAGTTTTTCCTATTTATCAAATTGAATTTTCTTACCGAAACAATTTAAATTGCAGTCTCTCCCTTAGAGTGATTGGACATACACACACACACACACACACACGCACATATGCATGCATGCACGCACAAAGAAAAAAAAATAATGCTAACTTTTAATTTTTATGAATAATTAGATAGATTACATATATCACATATATGATATCATTCAGGTATTTCTTTTTAAAACTTTCTATCATTTTAATCTTTTTAACCTTTTATCATTTCTATTTTGTGGCTAATAGACATTAGAAACTATTCATTCCAGGAGGATACACCAACACATAGACACCATTTCTCACAATTTATGGCTGAAATTTTAAGCAATTTGTCTAAATTTTATGAAAGAAGTAAAAGTCTGTTTTATCAAAGAAAAGTAATAAAGAGATTTTGTATTCTAAATCTTGAGAGACCACAGAGCAGCCTCCACAAACAGCAGGGTAGAAACCAATTAATTGTAATGGTCTTTGTTTCATGCTAAATGTAAAGGAGAAAAGAGTTTCCTTCTTCTATTAGAATGTGGCACTAAAATGAGAGAGGAGACATTTTGTGTGTTAACATGGAATGGCATCAAGTAATAGTTATGTGAATACTTAGGTGCAGGGAAAAATCACCAAAAAATGTAACTCTTCAACAGTGTGCCCCTGTTTTTGTCTGGTTGAGGTGCTTGGTATACAGGCCATCTGGCTCCTGGATACTGTTAATATTTACACACACACACATTAGTCGTACTGGTATAGAGCCTGTGAGAAAGCACCAGCCAGTGAGACAACATGCCAGGACGGCAAAGCACTCAAGAGAGGATGCCAAGCAGGGGATTTCTGCTGGACTGACATTGACATGGGCACTGGAGTGATGTTTTGATTCTTTCAACTGTACCATTCATGTCACTGTTCTGCTAGATTAGGCACGTGCATGTTAGGTCATATGAGGCCTCACTTGTAGCATTGATTTTGCCTGTGTAACTCAAACAGAATAAAAATATGTTCTTCAGTATGAGGTCCCTTGCCTTTTGAATACAGAAAGACCATAGACCTGAATTTGTCTTGCATTTTTGACTAATACATAGACAGTATCAGAAGTAGCTGTGCCTATCCAATTCAAGATCTGCAGTATAAGTTTCTTGGTTTTGACACAGTGAACTATTATGACTGATCTGTAAATTCTTTCTTCATTTTTATTTTGGATAATTTTTATTGTTACATTCATTTATGTTTATAAATAATTTATTTTCAATTTGAAATCTATTAAAAATTAAAATAAAAAAGATCTATAGTATGTTACTATTCTTTTAACAGAAATACTAGATGCTATCTACCTGATAATCATTCTTAGAAAAGGGAGACATGCAATGAAATGCATTCCCATTCCCTAAGTGTTTTAGCATATTCATTGAAACTTCAAGGAAAAACTACACTTGACAAGAAATGAAAACAAATTTCCAGTACATTGAAATGTGAAAAAATATGTACAAATACCTGTCATTCAATTGTTTGAACTGCTAGTCTCTTTACATTATTGTTTCAGTGGTACAGATTTAGCGCAGGCCCTGCTACATAGCAAGCATGTTTTATCATACGAGTAGCACCCCTGTCTCTATACCACTAATGGTGAATCATTTAGAGCTTTCAGTAATATGAACAACCTTTGGCACAAAGTTTTTCATAGGTTCACAACCACTTCTCTATAATTGTGTTTTGAAAATTGTTCACAGATAATCTATTGGAAGTTTTATTTTTCTGATGCTGATAAGAGGCATTAAAAAAAAAGTTCTAAAAGCACCTAGAGGATGGTCTATTTTATTTCTTTCTAGACCTTTGAATGCTTCAATGACATATGACTAAGATAAAATGCTCCTACATTTTCATTGTTTTAAAGCTTGAATTGGTTATAGTGTGTTGTGCGTGGTAGCACTTCCTATAGCTGTAAACACAATTGAAGCTCACTTAGCTCTTTTAAATGACTGTATTATTCTTTTCTCTGTAAGTTAGTTCTCACCCCTAAGATTTCTAAAGACATAAAAGTATTTTTCAATGTTATTATATAATTTTAGTACCTACTAATATAATACATATTTATATATGCATACAAATATATTTATATTATATATAAAACTTATTTCCATAAAGTGAATTTTAAAAAACTGGTCTGTGTGAAGGGAAAATGTTTGATAATTTAAAAAAATCTAGACACCCTCCATATTCAAAGGCTCAATACACAAATAGGGATCTTACATAACTATGTACTTCTCGGATGAAGAAATACAAATATACAAATAAATATATGAAAAAAAGTTCATCATCATTGCTTATTTGAGATATGCAATTTGAGACAACACAGAGATAATTCCATCTCACTCCAGTAACAATGGGTATCATCAAGAAGTCAGTAATAAATGCTGGTAGGCCTATGGGGAAAGAGGAACACTTGTTCACTGTTGGTGTAAGTGTAGACTACTGTAACCACAGTAGAAATAGATGTGGAGATTCCCCAAAAATCTGGGATTAGATGATCCATTTGATTCAGATATTCCCCTCTGGGCATTTTTCCAGAGAATTGAAAACATCATACTATGACAATATATGTGCACCCATGTTTATAGCAGTTTTTCATAGCTACAGCTTGGAAGCAACCCAAATGCCTATAAACCAAGGAATGAATTAAAAAAATCTGGTACTTTTATACAATGAAGTACTACTCACCTATAAAGAAGGATAAACTTGAGATTCATTTGATCAATTTGTATGCCTATATCTTGTAATCTGAGTAACTACTTTGAAGATAACAATGCATAATTTATTAAACATTGTTACTCTCCTACTGTCTATTTTGAAATTTTATATCATTGTTTTCATAGTTTTTTCTCTTTAAAGTAAATAAAACTGAAAAGAAAATGGAAAAAATGAAAAATGTCTGATAAATTATCTCTGGATAAGCTTAAAATGCTCTTGTTTATCTTAATGCAATAATATAAAAAGTGAGTGTATAATAACATCTTTATTTTCATAAAACAGATATAACAAAAATCTATTGGGGTTCAATGAGTGCTAA
>NDGM011120835.1:0-11457 GCA_002564305.1 Octomys mimax
AGCATGGCTTTACTTCTTATACTTTGTTTTTATACTTTTCTGCTGGATGGTTAAGACCAAGGACACCCTTGGTACACACTTACTTCGAGCATCTTTCCGGGAACTTGCTCAGAAAGAAGAAATCCCTGCCCTCAGGAACTTCAGGTCATAGCGAGTAGGGTAGAAAGATTAATTAATAATGACTCAGGGTGAGAAATATCATGTTAACTCTCTGGAAGTAGTGTAAAGAACACTACAAACTAGATGTCTTCCCCAAGGAAACCAGACTCACAAGAACTCTGCCTTAGGGCTGTCTTCATCAAGGATAACTTCATTACAGGGAGTAGACACATGTTCAAACCAGCTCAAGTCAAAGAAGTTATTGATTGGAAGCAACAGGGATGGCTCATGGGTCCTATGAGTGGCGAGCGAGGCCCACATAGGACGGACTGAGTCCACAGTGGAGGTTCCTCTGCCTGTCTCATTGTGGCTCCAACCTCTTACTGCTACTTCTTGGTGTTCACTTCACTGCAGGCTGCAAGGTGACTTTTTCTTCTTTGAACTGCACAGAGCTGCTTCTCCATCCCCAACTTGTCAGTACAAGTTGCGAGGGGAGACTGATTACGCTTCTGAATCTCATTTCCAAGAAAGCAGAGGATGACATGGGCCTTTCTGGGTAAGACGGTTTCACTGTAAAGCCAGGTGTGGTGGTGCATACCTATAATCCAAGTACTTGGCAGGCTGAGGCAGGAGGATCACCAAGAGTTTGAGACTGGCCTTGGCTATGTATTGAATTCAAGGCAGCCTGAACTATTTAGCAAAAGCCTGTATCGAAAGCAAAGCAAAAAACAAAAACAAAAACAAAATGTAAAATGTTTCACTGTAGATTTTTTAGACATCTCTCTACATGGCCCATTGTTGCAGTCAGAGTGCTGACAAAAATATTGCTTATTGTTTGCAGAGCTTCTACCATGGTTTGGGTAGGTAGTGTGTCTCCAAAAGTCACACGTTCTGGAAGCTTGGCGATACTACGGCAATGTTGAAGTGGTGGGAACTCTAGGAAGTAAGGCCTAATGTAAGGTAATCAGATTATTAGGGGATACTTCCCCAGGAAGGGTTTCATGTAGGTCCTGTAGGACCCTGGTTCACTCCCACAAGATTGGGTTGTTACAAAACACTATGGGTTCTAAGAAAGGTTTGTGCATGAAGTGAGCTGGCTCAAGAAGGGGCTATCAGGAAAGTAGGTTTGTAGATCTTGACAGTAGCTCGGTTATTCTAGAAACAGGAAGAGACCTGTGAGAATGGGGTTAATCCTCTAATACTAATTGAAGTGAAGCAGTAAGATGGCCAGAGAGGTACAAGTTCAGAGCACACTGGTGGTTAGGCATCTTGATCCGACACGGTCAATTCCTCTCTCTTTTCTTCTGGCTTTGGCAAAGGTCTATTCCTTCTGTGGTAATTCAGGTCAGAATAGAGGAGATGGGGGTGCAGTGACACAGCCCTCAGGCCTCAGTGGCAAGTCAACACTCCTTTATTTCTGATAGCACATGTTGATTGCAAGTTGGGAGGAATCTCTGCTCTGGATGACATCCTGTGAGATACTACACAGTGGCAACTGTGGAATACTTTTTTTTCTCTTTCATTTTATGTATTTGGTACAGGGTCTCACTATGCAGTTCAGACTTGTAGTGATCCTCCTGTTTTCATTCTCCCCAGTGCTGGGATTACAGGTTTGCGCCATCATGCCTGGACTCAGTTGCTGGCTTAGCGCACCCCAGGGGCAGGGCTGGTGCAACATGTGGGACCAGGGATCAAACATGAGGGACAGAGTTTTATTCTGTGGTCTAGGATGACCTTGAACCATCTATGTTTCCTAGGCTGGCTTGAACTCATGGTGATTCTCTTGCTTCAGTCTTAAGAGTTCCAGGATTATAGGCATGTGCCATCATGCTTGGTTGTCCATGAACATACTGTTTTTTTTTTTTTTTTGTGGAACTGGGGATTGAACTCAGACCCTTGAGCTTGTCAGGGAAGCGCTTATCCTACTGAGCCATCTCCCCGGCCCCCATGGACATACCGTTTTGAAATGCAAGTTAGATGATACTACTCTGCTCAAGAAACCCTCTAATGTCTCTTTTTTCTTTTCCTTTCTTTTCATTTTCTTCCTTCCTTTCCTTCCTTCTTTTCTATCCTTTCTGCCTTTCTTCCTGCAGTACTGGGGTCTTGCTATGTCACCCAGGTTGGTGTTGAACTTGCACCTACCTGCCTTAGCCTCCCGGAATGCTGGGATTCCAGGCATGTGCCATCATACCTGACTCTAATGTTTTTCTATCACATTTGGAAACCAACTCAGCCTCATCACTGTGCCAAGGTGATCTGAGCCTGTCTGTGCTTTTCCTCCTGTCTTTCTCCAGGCCTTATCTGTGACAGTCACTCATACTAAGAGTGCATTAAGAGCTTTGTTGGAACTGTCCAATCCATCTGGAACCTTCTTCCTTCTGCTGAGATTGGTGGGCTGCTTGTTGTTCAAATAATCTAACTGTCATTCTGAGCCCTTAAAACCAAGTGACTGAGCTGGGGATAGTGGTGCACACTAGCACTCTGGGAGGCTGAGGCAGGAAGGTCCGGGGATGCAGCTTGGTGTGGTTCAATCCCAAGAACCATGCACTCCAAAAACACCAAATGGCAACCCAATCACACACCTCCACAGCAGTTTACTTTAATTTTCTCCAAATATTTGCCATTTTTCTTACGTTTTTATCTGATGTCCATATACTTCACTAGAACGTTAGCTCAAGGGGAATATGGAGCTTGCCTGTCAGGCTTGCTTGAGTTCCCAATGCCCACAGGTCTCAGTGAGCCTCATCTGAATGGGTTTAACCATGGGGGACATTAAAATAGCCTTCTCAAAAGGCTTAAGATACAGTGCAGCATGCTCCAGATTCCCCTTGATGGGTTGGTGTTTCTGTAACTCCCAGTATGAAACTCTGCTTGTTTTTTTTTTTTTTTGTCTTCAGAGGACCACTATAGCCATTTTTACTCAGAGTGACAATAGGATCTTCTGGTATCATGAACCTGTCCCTATATCTCATCCTTAGGTTTCCCCCTCATGGAGGAGGGACTCAATAAGTTCTCATCAAATAGCTGAGCTGATGTTGGTGTCAGGGGGGGCCGTGTTCCTGATGTTCCCAGCCCAACAGACTCCTTGAGGTGCCCAAAGCATCTGACCCACTTTCTTCTATTAAGAAAACAAAAACACTGCCCCCTGAGGCAGTAAGGTAACTGTAGTGAGGTCTATAAAAGTGGGCATGCCTATCTGTGCTATGCTATTTATTATCAGTAATCCCCAAAGTACTTTCCTAACCAGAGAGCGAATCTACTGTGAGATCAGGTGTTGGGTAAAAAAATCATTAACAGTAAGTGCTAAGTGAGCACATCTTATGTAAATAATCTTAATAGCAATAATAAGGGAGATAATTGTTCACAGGTGTCATTTCCTGAGGAAAAAAAATCCACCTTTTCTTGCAAGAGAAAATGCTAATAGTTTCATTAAATTTATGAGCCTTAATTAGCACACTGCTGTTCTAATTACTGTGCTAGTCCTGAAATCATGTTCCTTCACTCTGTCCCTCTTAAGCAGATTCATACACTATCAGTCACTTCTTTATGAATCTGCACATCTTGGCAGAACCTGTACATTTATCTTCAATAAAGGTGATAACTCTATAGTCAATCCACCAGTCTCTCTTAGTCTTTGTCCATGGCTCTTCATCCCCCACTGCATGTGCAGACATGCCTGGACACACAAGCTTTTTCCCCCCTTTGCAATGTAATATATACTTCAGGAAAAAAGTTGGTTTCCTTATGATCTGTTCTATTAATCTTCTAAATTATAAGTTACTTGATTTTATTTTTTAAAAGATATTTGCTATGGTGAGAACAGTTAATATATTACTCAAGGTGCTTTATTTTATCTTTCATTTTTATTTTGTTTTTTTTTTTTTTAAGACAGGGTCTCACTATATAGTTCAGTTTGAACTTAAACTTGATATAGAGCCCAGGCTGGTTTTCAACTTAGAACAATTGCTCTGCCTTAGCCTCCCAAGTGCTGGAAATACAAGTATATGTTCACCATGCCTGGATTGAATGTGCCTGAGGGTCTAGCTCATGTGTAACTTTGTTATTCATAGTTTCTCTTTCATATTCCAGTTTTGATGATGATGATGCTATCTGCAACTTCCATCCATTGTGCTAACCATATGCAATGTACTGGGCTATAAGGCCTTTAACTAGTATCTCATCCAATCTACTCACCCAACCTACAGGGAGTGTTATGGTTTGTGTACAGGCGTCCCCTCAAAAGCTTATGCAGTCATGAGGTGTCTTGGCTTCTGACGAGTTTGTGAGTCTTGATCCAATGCTGGGATTGCAGGTATGAGTACTACACCCTAGCCCTGGGGTGCGTAATTTGCATACAATAGGAGGGGAGAGAGGCTGGCTAGCTGAGTGAGCTGCTGCCACTCCCTTAGGCTCTCCGCTCTTTGCCACCAACATGAAAGATTACACTCTGTCATTGCCACTCTGCCTTGGAGTCAGCTGAGTATAAACTGATACTTCCACTAATTGTGAGCTAAATAAACTTTTCCTTCTTTTATTTTGGGTGTCGGGTATTTGTCTCAATAAAGAGAAAAGAGTAACTGAGACAGAATTTGGTACCAGGAGTGGGGTTTCCACTGAATAGACTTCTCACTCACAGCTTTACACACTGCCTTCCCAGGGGCATACTGCCTGGCCTCCAGGCCTTCTAAAATCTAGGTGGAAGCCTTCACCTCAGAACTCTTGCATTCTGCAAGTGCCTAAAACCAACGCCAGATGGATGATGCCAAGGTCTGCTACCAGCTGGAGCAGTAGGCAGGCTTCCTAATTCTCCGATCTAACTTTCTGCTGCTTTCCAGATGTCCTCTACTAAGCCATGACTGTGAGGGCCATGGTCCAATAAGAAAGTCTCGGGTTTTCTTTTCTGGAATTCCTTCCTTTCTAGTGCCCAACCAAATCCTTTCAACCCCAACCAAATCCTGCTTCGGCAGCCATGGACTCCAGTCTGTTTCTTACTGTAAGGCTGCCATGCTCTGCCTGGCTTCCATTCTTCTGTGTCACACTTTGGAAAAGACTCTAAGGGAGAAGTGAGGGCGAAACAAGGACTCACCTTGTGAACTCCTCTTCTCTGACATTTGTATTTATTTATTTTTTTTGTGGAACCGGGGATTGAACTCAGATCCTTGCATTTGCCAGTCAAGCGCTTATCCAACTGAGCCATCTCCCCGGCCCCCTTCTCTGACATTTTATAACCCTGTCAGTTGCTGCCAAATATTGTTGTTCTGCTAAATTACCTGTGGTAGGAAGAATTCTAAGCCCCCATAATGCCCTTCTCTTGAGTGTAGGTGGGGCTTGTGAACATGATAGACATCTTTTTTTATGATTTAGTTATGCTAAAACATGGAGGGGCTTTAAAAGGTACAGATCAGGATTCTAGACCAATTGACTTTGAGTTAATAAAATAGGAGATTATATAAGGTGGGTCTGACTTACTCAGGTAAATGCTCTTAGCAGAGCAATTGCCCCTTTCCTAGAGCTACTTCCTGTTAGCTGTGAAGAGGTGCAGCTTCTGCCTCTAGGAGCTAGTAGCACCCCAAATCTCTAGATGAGAACACAGCACCAGCTGACACCTCAACTTCAGCTTTGTGAGACCCAAAATGGGGCCAAATGGACCCGGTTGCTCTGCATTCAGACTCCTGACCCAGAAAATCTTGAGATAAATGTGTGTTGCTGGAAGCTGCAAAACTTATGATGATTTGTTATGCCACACTATTGTGTTGAGCTGTTGTGTTAAAATTGGACTTAGCTTCCTGAGACAAATTTGGTTTCCCTATTATTCAATGGCTGAGGATGTTTCATTAAACTGGGCCTCTCTCCCTCTCTTCCTACATTGCTGGAGATCAAACTGAGGGCCTCCCATGCTTGGTACGTACTTTAGCACTGATCAACACCCAAAACCTAGCTCTTTTCCTGACACACCTTTACTGTGCACCCTTCTTGGCCTCTGTGATCTTTCAAACCTCGGCCAGGTATTCTGAGTTTTATCTACTCAACTTTTTAACTTCTTCAAGGGTCATCTGGCAATTTTTATTTTGTCTGGAAATCTTTTTTTCAGTTTTATATTTTTTTCACAGGATTATACATATTATTCTCATATAATTATGCCATTCCTACCTTTGGGATTATCTTCTCTCATATCCCTAGTATTTGATATTTTCGCTATTTTTAAAATTAGATTTACCAGATTATCTATTGTATTTTTTTTTTAAAGGACAGGAGTTTTATTTATCCCTTCTATCATTTCTGATTTGTTCCAGATTTTACCTTTTAAGTGATCTTAGTTCCCTTGTTTACATAGTTGGTTCTAGTTTCTTTTCATTTTGAAAAAGTGCAAAGTAGTTTAAACTGTGTCACTCATGGCCAATCTTATTTCATTTAGATTACAGATTAAATTACAGAATAATTTTGATATAAATCCTGGATATATAATTTTGCCTTATATTCCAGTATATATTTTAAGAGATCTAAAAATAAAATGTGTTGGGAATGGGGGTGCACACCTATAATCCCAGCATTTGGAAGTTGAGGCAGGAGGGCTGCCATGAGTTTGAGGCCAACCTGGGCTACAAAAGTGAACTCAAGGGCTAACATGAACTACGTTAATCCGTCTCAAAAAGCCAAACAAATGTACATAGCATACCTGAAAAATATAAAAATAGTTCCTTAACATTACCATCGTGTAGGTGGTTCCGGCAGTGTCAAGTCTGGGTACATGGACAGAGTCAACTTCAGACTGCTGTGCTTCCAGAATCCCCACCCACTATACAGCATGGCTTCCTCACAATGGCTCTAACTTATAATGAGAAATATATTCTGCATTGTGCCCAGTACATTAATACCTATATGCATAACGGAAACAAATACTGCCCTGAACAACACATTGATCCCGTGAACCCATCTTACCCTCCTGCCTTTGAACTGTTGGCTGCAATCTACCAAATGGATTTCCCATTACACTGGCAGTGACATTATCTGCATTTTAAAAACAATCCCATAAAGCAAGCTTCCAAATATTAAATTAACTGAAAAGTCAATGAGTTTTAGATACCTTACGACAGGAACAGTGCAAAAGGCTTTTACCTGCTTAGTGACTGGTGTTTCAAGCCAAACCGTTACAAGTTCAGGCCACTCACAGCTGCACTCAACTGTATTATTTATGATTCTTCCTGTGTCAGAACCCACTCCTCTGTGCAGATATTTGGAATTGCAGTGCCAGTTTTTCTAGGTATCTTTCTGCCTGAAATTTCAACTTCTATTTTGAACACCATAGATTCGAATGAACCAGTCAGTGGTCACTGAACAAAAGTTCACAGGAAGAAATGAACTCCAACATTATAAATACAGCAAAGACCTTGCTACACCCATCTGTAGTGAGTTACTGTATTTTGTACAGATTTACTGCATTTCAACAAGCAGGTTCCTCCCAGAATTAAGGAGGCTGAGGCAGGAGGATCACTGTCACTTCACGGCCAGCTGGGCTACATCGTGAGTTCAAGGACAGATCCTACTACATAGTGAAACCTTGTCTCAACCCATGCTCCCCAATAAAGTACGTTCCTTGGTTTTGAAAGAACTGAAAGAGACTCATTTTGTGTAAGCTAAAAGAGCTTTATTTAGTATATAATCTCCATACAATTCAGTACAACAAATTATAAAAGCTCTTTGTAAGATTTTACCCCCAGGATTTTAAAAACAGAGCATCAACTGCCACAAGAAAGTGAGCCACTCTTTCTTCTTAAAAGTGTTTTTCCCCCCATGAATGAACAATTACTCTCTCTTAGGCTAAAAGGTGGTCATTTATAAAATATCTGTCAGCATATTAACCAGAACACATGATCTGAGAAAAATCCGATACCTCCCTATTAATGCCAAGGTCTGAATTCAATTTTTTAAAATTAAATATTTCTATGTTACTTCAGGTACATTTTGGTCAAGGATAAACCAAAGTTTTGACATCACAGTAAAAATTAAATGTGAAGTCGGTATACTTCTTTTCATTCTTAGTTAATTGTGAAATAAAGATGTAGACCTGATGAAATATCTATACATGGTCCTTGTCCCTAGCAGCACCAACCTAACACACACACACACACACACACACACACACACGACTTAAACTGAACTGGACTCATACAGGTCAGGAAAATCATCTTTAAGAGACAGCAGATGGCCTACATCATTCTTCACTAACCAACCTCCTAATACATCTGAAATGAACTGCTGTTCTATAAAAGTCTATAATAAAAGTGATGGGGATCTTTCAACTTGAGTAGAGTTTTTATTAGCCAATTGTGATTACTGCAGGGAGCTGGGAGTTTAATTAAGTAGGGTAAGACAGGGAAGTGTAATATATCCTTTTCCTGATGCTGCACATGGGCCCCAGTTGTTAGGCTCATGTTCTGCCCTTGCTTCACATCTCTAGCCTTTCATTTTCCAGTATTTGGCCATGAAGCCTAGGTCTGTCCTTTGCACAACAATCCAGTGATTGCAGTTCTACCTCTTGCATAAATCACACCAACAACATGATTCGGGTATATTTTAATACTGTCCTTGGTTTAGGTACTTTAGAGGTGGAAAGAATACCTAGACAAATTTTCTTGATTTTTTAGGTTTTCCCCAGTATTTTAAAAATCTTTTAAATTGCAGTGAACTGAAAAGCAATTTTATTAGCAATTCAGCATGGATCCAATCTTATAGAAGCATTCAACTTAATTTTTGCAGAAACAATTCTTTCTCTTTACACTCACATCTCCTAGGTTTACACACAGCTGAGTGAGCTGCGAGCTCACAATTGGAACTTGCAGGGAGTGCTCTGGGACAATAGCCTGTGGAGGTGGGAACAAGAGCCCTGGGAAGGCACAAGGCCACCTGGCTGTGCCCTCTGCCCCAAGGGATGGTGACCTAGTGCTCTGGGGGATCACAGTGGGGCCTATTGTAAGCACTCCTACTGTACTTAGAGGGTTTTTAGACCGCTAAGCCAGGAGCAAAAGCAGAGGGTGTTTCTGTCCAGAAAGAGAAAGCTATAATTTAAGGTTATTACCAAACATGGAACGGCCCCAGGCTGGTGTGGAGGGGAGTTCGGGCCACAGGGCTTTTGCTTCGGTTTGCAGAGAGCTTGGAAGCCACAGCCAGACCAGATGCTCTCCTCGTTTCCTCCCCTGTGCTCCAACAACGAGGTCATAAACAAGAAGCCTGACAGGTGCTAACAATGGCTAACATGGTTTGTTGCGAAATTGGATCATCACAAAATAAAAGCTACTGTGCCTGGTCACAGTGTCTTGGAAAGAGTGTATCTATGGATTGCAGGCTTGCAATATTTTTTGGCACTTTGTATTTTTCACTAAAGACTGAACACTAAATGTTTTGGCAACAGTATCACTATGAAAAAAAAATCAGTGTATGCCATCAACTTGGTGAGGACGAGCACAGGAATTTAAGTACATGCTCCTTGACTAGTGAGACTCCAAACACTCAGACTAATACACAGAGGAATATTTAAAATAAATTTAAATAGGCTTAAAGAAGTGACAGAGTTTGTAAAAAACCAAAATCACACAGTGTCAACATACTGTACCTTACATGTGCTTGCTTTCAATTAAAGTAAGGCACCGCCGAGGGATGTACTGACCCATGCTGTCAGCTACAACAGGCATGCATCATTACTGGCTTAATTAAAGTTTTAGTACTGATTAAAATGTTTTATTATTGTATTATCCTAAACTGCAGTGGTCTCCAACCTTATTAAGGAATACAGGAAAGATATAATTCAGGAGTTTCAGTTGCATAATTTAATAACCCAGCTCCTGCCAATTTTTTATTTAAATACGTTTTGATAAAAGCCAAGTATCCTTATGTTCAACAAGACAGTGCAAAAATGTTTTTGAGCGTGGCTTAATAAGTAGTGGCTGCGTACAAAGTCACACGTGCACGTGATGTCATCCATCTTGACGCTGATGGCAATTTACTTCAGTACAACTGCAAGGAGAAACATTTAAATCATTTCCAACTGGCAAGAACAGGAGAGAAAGTTAATTTCATTAGCCAGCTTGATTTAATTAAGTGGACAATATGCTTTTATCAGCAACTTTTACATGTCCCTAATTATTAGAAATGAATTATAAAAGCAATTATCACAAATTTTGAGCAGGTACGTGTAATAACCTTCTTTGCTGTTAACAAATAAGCACAACTTAGAGGCACTTGGTTACCTTCTAGTTTGGAAAAGCAAGATGTTACCAGGGCCCACAGTGTAAGATTGGAGACCACATCAAACTTGGTACGAAAATGCTGTCTGCCAAAAATACTGCATTAGTGAACTAGTCAAGATATGATGTTTAAAAATATTCCCAATTTGCAAGGTTCTAGGCTGTAAAAAATACAAAGGCTAAAAACACAAAAAGTTTACAAAATTCTGCAAACCCAGTAAATTGAAATGAGTAAGAAATGAAGCAAACTATTTCACTTGCAGGAGAGATTTGAGTATCAATAGGTTTTTCTTTTTTTTTAAAATAAGACTAAAAAGTAATGAATTCTACTTGCCTACACAGACTTCTGAGAATTGAACCACACAGAATGTGTAACACTTTTTCTGTGCCCAGCATTAAAACACTGTTCATGTACAACACAGACCACTGGATATGTAAGTCTCAGACAGAGTACATGATGTTTAAAATACATACAAAGACCGAACATGGTTTTTTTGTTGTTCATGTTAAAACCAGGAAAATTGGAAAACATTATAAAATCGTAAGATGGAGGACAACAAAGACCTTTTTAAAAAGCCACGAACTAATCTCTGTCCATGAAATAACATTAAATAATTTAACTACGCATCCTCTCCATTCCACTCAGTCAGAGCTGTCTTATAAGGTACCTGAAGATCAAAAGCATTTCTGACGCGGATCAGGCTCTTTGTCAGCACGGTATGCAGCAGTCCATGCATCCTGGAACACATACCGTTCTACCCAAGAGCCAAATCCGAGGTGAGTCTCTGGAAGTTGTGAGCATTTAGTTAATGAACATTAGAACATGTGAAAGAGAAAAATAAGACGGAAGAAGACTTCAGGTTTTGGAAGATGGTGACACTTGTGTAAACAGTTGCAGGATGTCTGCACGTCACAGCTTTTGGGTACGGGTGACTCATTCACCCTGGAAACATCTGCTACCAACTCTCCTTAGGATACAGCTGCACTGTGTCCATAATGGAGAAGGGCCCGGAGTGTCTACTACTTGCTCCTGGACAGCTTGTAGACGTGAAAGGTCTTGTTCTGAAACACCCTGGTAAAGTGCACTGTGTAGGGAGGCAGGTTCCTTTTGATCTCT
>NDGM011120853.1:0-13086 GCA_002564305.1 Octomys mimax
TCTCGCTCTCGCTCTCGCTCTCGCTCTCTCCCTCTAAATAAATAAATAAATGTTAAAAAAATTGAATATATTTTAATATGTGACTACATCAGCAAAATTTTTATTTGGGAGTTCTTTGGTGTCTGACATACACTGATTAAAAATAAGTTCAAATTTTAAGGGAGAAAAGGCCCCTACACTGATGAACGGCATTTCTGATTTTTTTTTATTAAGTGAAAATAATCTTGAAGAATCCATTTGCAATTTCAAAGAGAGCTGGTTAGTTTTGATGGAGAAAGTATGTGTTGAACACACATGTTCAACAGAGATTGGGGTAGGTGTGAAAAGGAGTTGAACAGAAACATTGCATATAAAATGGAAACTTCTTAGTGGCTTATGTATGCTATAGTTGCTCTTTCATTTTACATAAATTTAGAAGTATTCTTGGAAGCTTAAGTGCTATGCAACTTTGTGTCTGATAGCTGGATTCCCCACACACTCGTTGCTGAGGCATTAGCGGGTGAGTCAGGGTAATTTCCTCTGTGACTCCTGGCCATCTGACCTGTTCCTTTGAGGTCCTGATATTCAAAGGAAGACTTAAAATAATTTCCTGGAATCTTGAAATCTTCTTGTCTCCCAGATCCTATAAAATACATCAAGCAGTATGTGTGTAGTGTTCACCATAATTTCAACATTTCTGAGAGAAGAAATCTTGAGATCCATCAACAAAGCCTTAGTTCTTTTTCTAATGCTTTCCATTGATCTAGGAAGAATGAGTGAATAAAAGGAGACATACTGTTGCATTCAGAAAAGAACAAGGCCTGTTATACATCTATATTTAGAAATATTTCTTTGCAAATACAAGCAAGAGAAGTTTGCATGTACACAAATAGAACACCTCCTTAGTTTATTGTGGATTCTGCATTATACAGAATTAGAAGCAAGACAACCAATTCGGGCTCAATTCCATTAAGAGGTAGTAGAGAATACAGAATATAGACTGTAAATATAGGAGGTGGTATCATGTGCCCTAGAGTTACTTCCAATCATGGTCTAGGAAACTGGAAAGTACTTTTCATAAATTCCTACAAGGGATTAAAGACAGCTCAGTGGACCTGGGCATACTGGTGTTCCAGATATTCTGAACAACACTTTGTGTAGGCTGAGGCAATTCTGTTGGCTGAAGATAGTTCTATTTTTTTGAGAAGAATCACTGCTTGCCAGCTGATATTGGCTGACTCATTCATATAAAACTAGTGAAGGCTGAGACACTCTGGGCAGCTCAGTGCTGTGGACACATCATGAGCCTTGTTGGGAAAGTGAGTTCTTTCTTTCACATCAGTGACACCCACTGGGTGAATCTTTCTTGGATAAAAAATTTGTAGAAGATGGAAAATTTGGTTTTCCACCATGCTCTCCCAAAAGTGCCATAAGCACTTAATATGTCATGCTGAGATTGATAGTTCAGGTAGGCTACAGACTGGAATCTTGGGGAGATGACTGTACTATTCATAAGATAATTGCACATCTTTCTTCATCATCACACTGATCATATTATCGAATATGGGCAGATGAATATGGAATAATATAGAACTATAGGGAGAGCAGATACAGTTAGCTATTTACTTTTCACTGCGGTGGTTTCAGTGTAGGGGACTTTGGATAAAACACATTTTACTGTTTGAGAATAAGGAAGAAATTGTGAAGAAGCTGTCCTTTGCTGTCAACACAATGTCTTTTTCAGTGCTAGGAATTGAACCCAAAGATTTATAAATGCTAAATAAAATTTCTCTCACTGAGTTGGACTGCAGAGAAAGTATTAGCTTTTTTATCTTCCCCAGTACTTGCTGTTGTACATGCTAAGCATGTTCTTTTTCATTAAACTATAACCTGGGTCCCTAAGTTTTAATTGTTAGAATGGGTTATATGACATTAGATTAAGAATTCAAAAGACACTGAATAAAAGTTCTGCCATATGAAATTTATGGATTATTTTAATTTATTGAATGTTTATGTGTTATTTAAATATTAATAACTTTATATATAAACATTATAGATTTTTTTTGGGCCAACCAGATAGCTCATGCTGTGCTGACCCCACCCCTGGGTACACTGAGACAGCAATTGGGACTGGGCATGGTGGCACGTGCCTGTAGTCCCCGCACTTGGGAAGCTGAAAACAGGTGGATCACTACAAATCCAGTCTGTGTAGTGAGATCCTGGAGACCATGGGTTTACTAAATATATAAAAGAAGAATTTTTTTTCAAAACCAGGGATTGAACTCAGTCCCTTGCACTTGCCAGGCAAGCGCTTATTCCACTGAGCCATCTCCCCAGCCCCAGAAAAATTTTTTATACACATATTCATTTATAACCTGTGTTATAGACATAGGAATTACCAATACATTTTTTCCTAAGTGAAAAATTTCTTTTTTATTACAAATGAAGCTAAGATGATTAGTGTGATGAATTATGCCTTACTTGAACTCCCAATTTTGTAACCAAACAGAATAACATATGTTAAACTTTATTTTTGTTGGAGAACTGTGATAAGAATGAGCAATAGCATTGCAAAAGAGAAGTCGGGAAGCTTAATAATGGCTAAAAATTCCTTTAGAATTAACAAAAGTATTACTAACATGCACTTATGAGGTATATATCAAGTAGAGAAACAGATATATAAGAATAGGCAAATATATAACAATTTAGAAGACTGACTTACAGTGGTCACCCACAGAGTCAAGTATGGAAAAGGTGAAGGGCTCTCTGTGCTGAGGTGCCACAAGATCCAGCTGAGGGCCAGAATGCTGTAGTGTCCTGTGAGAGTCCTGGTCAGGAGGCTGAAAATCTGAAATGGAAAGCTGAAGGGTAAGAGCTGGTCAGGAGATGATGTCCCAGGTGAAGGGGAAGCCCGGGGCTCCTCCAAAGAGACAGAAGCAAGCCTTGCTTTTTTTTTTTTCATTTTATACCACTGAGGCACCTTGCCTCCCTAGGGTGGGCCTTTTGTCTTCAGTAAATCCAGAATTACTGTGCTGTTCCTGTTTACTTGGGAGTTTCTTACTCAATTGGAGGAAATCAGTTAACTATCTCAGGGGTCAGGTACTCAAGATTTAACAAGAATTTTCTAAAATTGCCATGGAAATAATACTTATGCATCTTAGGTTTCAGATCTTAGATTGAAATGGTCTCTTGGTATTTGTGTGGGATTTGAACATATGTTTCTTCTATGAAGTGGGTAACTTTCCTGCTCAGCAAGACAGTCTTATGTAATGATATTAGCTCTATCATACATATATATATATATATAGTTGCTAAAGGGCAGCATTATGGGCTTATATGATGAATGAAAGCAAAATTTTTATCTTTAAATAGACTAGTGTGCTCATAGGATTGGATGATAATAGCAACAATGTAACTGAAGGGAGAAAAATGGACTTATAATGTCCTTACCGAGGTGTCACTTTTGACTATTAAGTCCTCTTTAGTGGGGAGGGGGATTAACTGTGTCACGCCTTCATTTTATTCTCTTTGCTTCTTATAATGGTGTATTAGAGTTTCATTACTATAGCAAGAAGCTACCATACATTCATTATCTTACAAGGATGAATCCATTCTTCTTACAGCTTTAAAGGGAAAAAAAATTCAATGTCTTTCACTAAGCTAAAGTCAAGTTGGGTTTCCCTAAGTTGAATTCAGTGTCTGTGGGTTTTCTTTATTCTAGATTTCTCACTGAGGAGAGACTTTGTTTTTCTTTGCTCTCTGCAGAAATATGCATTTTTGGCCCTTCCTCCATTTCCAAGGTTCAGTGATCTGATTGTCTACTTTCCCCTTTGTTCCCCATTCTCTAAATATAAATCTTGCCCTTTCCCTCTTTTAAGAATGCTTCTGACTGCAGTAGGTGTGCTTGGGTAGCCCAAGAGAGTTGTTCCACTTCCAGGTCCTTAATTTAATCATATATGGAAAGCCACTTGCATTTTCTAAAGCAATTATTCACACAATCTGGGGATGAGAAAAATATTTTGAATGGCGACATTTTTGTAGTGTACCACAAAAGGTGATAATATTTTATGTGCCTTGAAACACTGAAATTAATTGCTAGTTTTCCCATGGAATGATAAGTAACTTTGGGAATAACAGAAAAAATTTTAGACCTACTAGAGGTTATTGATAGTGAGGTTTCCTCAGTGATAATAGGTGTTGAAGAGTTAAATATTCTCAAGATTATTGAATATAATTTTAGCAAAATGTAACCCTAGCATCAAAAATTTTAAATTCATTTTTATTAATGCAAACACCTAGACTACTTAGATTTAAAACAGCTTAGAATACTACTGTTTAGAACCTTTATTTACAAAGTTTAGCTTTTAACTTATAGTCCACATAGAAATCACAGAAAGGAGCCAGCGACATAGCTCAGCAAGGGACAGGGTTCCTGGCATCACACACCATGCTGGGCTGCTCCACAGGCATGCTGAGACATTGAAGGAGTCTGGGTGTGGTGGATACAGGCCTGTAATCCCAGCACTGGGGAAGGCTGAATACAGGAGGATCACTATGAGTCTGTGTTGTTTAGTGAGACCCTGCACAAACAAGAACAAAAAGAAACTACAGAAAGGTTAGTTTTCCTTTTAACCTTTGCAAAATATAATTTTATTTTATGTATTTAGTACAGGGTCTATAGGGTCTCACTATGTAGACCAGACTCATAGTGATCCTCCTGTTTTCAGTCTTTCAAACTCTGGGATTACAGGCATGTACCACCAAGCCCAGTCTCAGTCCCTGTCTCAGTGTGCCCTGGGGTTGGGGACCGGTCTGGCATGGCACACTGGAGATCGAACCCTGGTCTCTGTGCCTGCCTAGTCAGGCACTTTAATCTGCTGAGCTGTATGGTCCACTCTGCCAAATATAACTTTCAAGGGGACATCAGATAGTGGCTCACATCATTTATGTGTATGTTGCAAGCATACAATGTGAACACTTTACCATGTGAATTGTATTTATAGATTTAAATCTTACTGTGGTCCTGTCAGTTTTGAAAATATTTCTGTGCCCTCCAAGAGAACTGTTGCATAAATTGCACTCACTTTTCCTTCTATACCATTGTTCACAAAGAGAAATTGATATCCTTGCTCAAGTTAACTTGATGGGAATGATTTCTTGCTGCCTCACAAATTTGCCCTTCATTTTTTCTTACAATTATGTTGGAAAACGATGTGACACGCTCTACTACTTGTGCAAGGAGCATCGTCCTTTCTAGAAGCTCTCTCATTTATCAAGAAGGAGCCATTAAGAGTAAAGTATCTTCTCACAGTATTACAGTGACCTGAGAACAATACATTTTATAGATGAATAGAATGTGCAGTCGTAGAAATGCCACAGGAAATTCTTGAGAGATACAAAGCCAGTATAATCAAGAAAAAAAGAATCTATGGGGTTTTTTTTGTTTTGTTTTTTTACCTTACAACAGTAATATAGTGTCCTGCCTTACCTTATTGCTATCTCCTTGACTTGCACAGATTATATTATTCTATGCTTCTCAGTGTTGTTTATTGTTTATTTCTTTGTGTTTGGGACAGGGTGTCACTATGCATCTTGGACTCATAGTGATCCTCCTGTTTGCAGCCTCCTCAGTACCAGGATTACAGGCATGAGCCACCATCTCTGGTCTTTATTTTTATTTTTATTTATTTATTTATTTTTGTATTTTAGGGAAGGGTCTACAGGGTGTTCACGGTCTCACTACTAGATTGGACTCATAGTGATCCACCTGTTTACAGCCTCCCAAGAGCTGGGATTACAGACTTGTACCACCACACCCAGTCTCAATTGCCATCTCAGCATGCTCCAGGGGGTGGGGCCGGCACAGCAGACCCAAGTGTTGGACCGCTGGCCCCTGCACCTGCTTGCAGAAGCTTTAATCCACTGAGCTATTTGACTGCCCTTATATTTTCATATTTTAATGTAAAGTTTTCCTGAATATCAAACTAAAAATAAACTGAAGTTGGTGTAATATCAAATTGAATAAGGATGATTGCATATGGTCAGCTTTGACAAGAAGAACCACTTAGCATATAAATGCAAAGAAACATTGAGTGAAAGAAGGTTTGATAAGATTAAGGCACTCTGATAACTTTTAAGTAACTCTTAAAGGGGAAAAGAGAAATAATACCCCCGATTACGTTTAGCTGACAGGTCCAAGATATAGTAATTGTGCAACAAATTGCCTTTTTCTACTACTGAGGAATCATCCCCTCTTCCAGGCACACTGGTGCTCTTAAGTGGATTTTCAGCAACCTTAGAAGAGATGGCATGATGGGCGGCCTGGTACATATGGCCCCTGTTAGCAGCCCAACTGTCACTTCTGCCCACCCACACTGCTGAGGACATATGGCGGTACTTGGGCTGTGGAAGTGAGTGTGTGTGGACATGTCTCGGGGTGGATGCAAGACTGATGGTTATCTTCCTCTTGTTGCTCTTGCAGCCAACTGTCTCTTGGTGGAAACTTAGTATGTGTAACACTAACTTTGAGGATGCTAAGTGATGTTATTTTTGTTATTAATTGAATTTTCTTGGGTTTGATCGCAAGGCTGAATTCTTCTGAGGGGAATAATCTTTTTTTTTTTTTCCAAGGATAGTCAGGTCTTTCTCAACCAAAATCCCACTCACTTCAAAGCACCAAGATTCTACAGGACTACAGTGGTACAGAGATCAGAAAACCTGTTGAGATAATTTGTTGCAGAATGATTATTCCAAGAACATTTATTTTACTAGTAGTTTTTTACTACTTGTCACTATGGAATAATTAATAAAAATACATAATTGGACAAGTTGAGATGACAAGTTCTGTAATTCCAGCATAATTTATTTAAAAGCTTATTGTATTCTTCAGCAAATTTTAAAAATCCTATTTTTAATGTTATGAATTCTGAATTTGCAACATGAGGGTTTCTAGTACTTACAGGCAGTGTGAACTATAGCAGCTTTAAGCTTCCACAAAGAGGAGCTCCTGGCCTGTGTTCTGCATGGAGGAGAAGTGAGAGGCTCATGCTGGGGAGGTGCCCATCTGCTGGCATAAGCCAGTGCGCTGGATGAGAGGGCATGGTGACCAACAGGCATTGCAAGGCACCCTTTGCCCCCACTGCTTGACTATGTGTACGTTAATATTTCTTGTGGGTTTCATTTTTGCCTAACAATTTCATACACTGCACAAGGCAAGTCTAAGAAGTATTCACTATATATACATATGCTGAATATTAAAAAAAATCAAAAGTTCCCAGGGAGTGTTGATAACACTACTTGTAGGTGTAGAGATAGTAAATTTTCAAAATGATCGTGAAAGTCCCTGGTTGTACAAGGTCCTATTTCATTGTCAGTATTGTGGCACGTCGATTAATCAGCATTACAGGAGAAAGTGAAGTATTTGGCGATATGAGTATCAAAGGTTTTTGGTAATGGTGATTGATGCAGAGAACACAGCGTTGTTCTTGGTCTCACTGGTCTTGAAATCTTGTTTTCACCTTTTTTCACATTGCAGAAGCATTGTCTAACTTTATCTGACGCAGTATTTTTTTTAATCACTGTATTACTGCAATGGAATAGCAAATGATCAATGTAATGTGGCAATTCAGATCATAGCCAACAAAATAAAAGCCAGTGAATTTACCACCAAGAAATATATTATAATCCTTTTTATTAACAAAAATTTAAAGATCAAAGGGAAGCTAATAGTTAAAAATACTCCCAAAATTATCATTGATTTTTGATTTAAATCCAACTAAAATTTCAGCTGAGAAAATAAACATGAAGTTTTTGTGTGGATATTTCTTGCAGAGATTGTATGTACATACATGTTTTATAAATACAAAACAGATGGCATATTATTTGGAATATATATTCATGCTCTTCCCCATATATGCATCATGCTCTTCCCCATATATGCATCATGAAATTAAAGGTGGGCCATACATACAAATATTGTGTGCTTTCATTTTAACTATTCTTTTTTTCATGGTTTCAGCAACAAAGACTGTGAAGTATAATTCTAATTTTGCTAATTTGATCTTAGAGGTCTTACTTGTTCTAGCCTCAAGTTTACAGTTTCCTATTATTACCATAATTATGAGCAAATGCCATGTTCAAAAATGTTATGTAAACATTTTAAAATTTCATTTACTTATTTAGTTTATTAATTCAGACTTGAGGTGCATGCTGCCCACATGCCCTTTATGGAGCTGGCACACGCACACCACACGCCTTAGTTACTTCTCTTTCTCCTCTCCTTCCCCTTATACCACCATCGCTCGATCCCTTTCCAACCCCCAAAGATCTTTCATCTTCCTGCTTTTCTATTACCTGACATTTAGTTTGCTTTTTATGAGTAACTTGGGTTTCTTACCTAAGAGAAACCATGTGACTAGCGTTGTGTCCTCACTTTTACCGATAATTTATAGATAAATGGATGCCACTAGAGACCGTACTCGTAAGTCAAATAAATCAGACTCACATGTGTAAGCATCAGATTGTCTCCCTAGTATAAGGAACTGAAAGAGTTGTACAATAGATATTGTGAAAAGGAAAGAACCTGCTCAAGAGGAAGGAATACCTGGGGTGGGGGAAGGGAGAAAAGCAAGAAGCTGAAAGCAAAATAATATACATACACACAAGGTAGCTAAGATAACTATATTACCAATTTCTATTAGTTGGTTGAAAGGAATGGTGTGTGTTCATATTGTTTGGCTAATTTTGCATGCCTCTAAGCAACTACTTGAAGATGACAACATGCAATATAACAGCCATTGTTAATTTCTATATTTTTATTGGTTTTTTTCTCTTTAAAGATTATTATGGCCTCAAAATTACCCATTTTCCTACAATGACTCAAGTTTGTTTGTGGCAAAACATTACTCCATCATGTGTAAACAGCACATATTTATTTTCAAAGCATCTTAACTCTGCAAAGGGCATGTGCATGTGAACTTGAACACATAGAAAACTGTGATTGTTTTATCCTTAACCACAAAAAGCCAATCAAAAGCATTGAACATGTTGCAGCAGTACAGAAAATAATAGTCATATACCTAGCAACTGAATTCCCCATTAAGCAGATGTTAACAGGTACTTAGAACCCGACATAATTTTAATCAGTAGAAACACAATAATATACAAACTGTGGTCCTTATCCTCAAAGAGGAGAGTATATAAGCCACATTGTTCAAGGTGGAATACAATTTGAAATCTGAAATCAAAGTCTCTGAACAATTCCTACTTTTTGGCGCTGTGCCATTTTACTTTCACACTTAAACCAATAGGAGCTAGTTTCTCCCTCCACCCTCGTAGCAGGTAGTACTTAGGAAGGAAAGGTGACTGTCAAGCTTTAATTTATACTATTTATTAATTTATTCTTATTAAATTTAGTATCAGATATGGTAAAGTTGATTTTTTTAAGGGATGCATGAAAATTGATTTATAAAGTGCTGTTCAGATATCTGGCTATATATGTTTTACAGGTGCAAATTATAGTCCATTATTTCTGACTTTTAATTCTAGGGTAAATATCTAGTAAGCTCCACAAATTATAAAGGGAAAATTGGCAAATATCATCCTCAATGTTAGGGTACAATTAAATTTCCTACACATAGCATCACCAAAAACAAGAACAGTAAAGGAAAAATGAAAGGCAGGGCCGGTCAGATAACTCAGAAGATTAAAGCACCTGCTTAGGCAGACACAGGGACTGGGGTTGGAGCTCTGGAGTGCCATGCTGGCCCTGCTCTCAGGGTGTGCTGAGACAGTGATTGAGACTGAGCGTGGTGGTGCATGCCTGTAATTCCAGCGCTTGGGAGGCTGAAAACAGGAGGATCACTATGAGTCCCATCTGTGTAGTGAGACCCTGCAGAACCTTTAAAGCCTGCACTAAGTATAAAAAGTGGTAAAATTTTATATTTTTAAATAATAACAAATGTAAACTGGGCATGATGGTGCATGTATGTAATCCCAGCATTCAGGGAGGCTGAGGCTGGAGAACAGCAAATTTGAATCATACTTATGTTCTTAATAAGCTACCCCTCAAAATTAAAAAAAAGGCCTAGATGTGTAGCTCAATAGGACTCGACTCCTGAGTTCAGTCACTTGTTACATCAAAAGAAAAAAGAAATGTAAAAATCAGTTGCCTTGTATGATTTTAGTCTTTTTTGATTTTATTTTACTATATTTTTTGGTTGAAATGTTTTTTAGGAGAGGTTTATTTTTGGTTTTGGTGCCGAGCACTGAACCCAGGGCTTCCAGCTTGCTAGGCAAGCATTCTACTGTTAAGCCAAAGTCCCAGCTCCCAAATGTAAAAAATCAGAAAAAAAATTTGGAATTTATTATATATGAATAGTTTCAACAAATTAAAAGAGGTTATTACTTCAATAAAAATAATGTACATTGACAAGAAACATAAGAAAATCATATATACTAAGAAGTAAATATATCAGAATTTACTTTTTTAAATTTATTTTTATGTATTTTTTATTTAGTACAGGGTGTACAGGGTGTACAGGGTCTCACTGCATAGATCAGACTCATAGTGATCCTCCTGTTTACAGCCTCCCGTGTGCTGGGATTATAGGTGTGTGCCACCACTCCCGGTCTCAGTTGCCCTCTCAGTGTACCCAGAGGGTGGGGCCTGCACAGCAGGCTGGGGGATCAAACCCCTGGCCCCTGCATCTGCCTAAGCAGACACTTAAAATGCTGAGCTATTTGGCCAGCCCTAGAATTTCTACCATTAAGCAAAATGTGAGAACAGTAAACACTGGTATGGGGATATTTTCTAATTATAAGAAAAATGTATTTTATAAATATTCATGTTTTTCTCTGACAATAGTGACTTTCCCTGACAGGTTATTATGTCACTTATATCTGAAAAATGTAAAAGCATTGGATGCAAATTATATTTAAGTAAATAGATAGTCACAGTGGGAATGTAGACTGTTACTTTGCCTTTGTGTTCTAACATAGGGAGTTGGAATAAAATGACAGCAGCATATTCTTATATGGAAAATATATTTCATATTTTATTCTAGCTTTCACATTATTCTTTTTTGGAGAGAGAGGTAGATAATCATTTTTGGTTTTTTTTTTTTTTTTTGGCAGAACCGGGGAAGGATAATCATTTTTGTTATGATGACAGAGGGAACATTTATCCAGTATTACCAATGCTGACATGAGCTTTTGCATTTCTAAAAGTATATTCCAAACTCTGAACACATTTATTATTGTTGAAAGTATTCCTTCTATTATAAGCATAGAACATCAATATTTCTAAATTTTATACAAGATGGAGATCTATATCCCATATCAGAAACTAATTCAAGCACAATTTTAGCTTTCAGTAATTTTTACTCTGCGCTTAATTGACAAAGATGTTTTTGAAAGAAGCTGTTTGATGTACCTTTTTATGGAAAGCACTTTTATTTCCTTAAGTGTTTTGTAGCCTCAGTGTGAAGAGTATCTGGCAGCAGAATTAGTGGAACAGATGCTTATTGTGATATATGAGATGAACTTCTTTCCTTCAGCACAAATAGGCACGAAATACATCTGGCTTTTGTACATAAAAGTCAACATAAAAGTTCTCAAAAGTGTTTCTTTGCATTACACACAATTTTAGGAGCAGATACCCTGCTGTTTCCTCAAGTGAATGCTTCGCATAATTATGAAGTTCGCTTGGACTACATGTTTGAACGTAATAAAACTCTATGGTGTCTGAGCAACTGCATACCAAGATCTTAAATCCTGCAGAGAGACAACCTATATGGGGCAAAAGTACCACATGTCTGAAACAAAGGACTGTTATAAACCAGAATGTAAGGTGCGTGTATTGATGCACAAAAGTGAAATCTCACATAGGAAGGAGGATGAGAGGTCTGGAGTAAAGAGGTGGAGATGGGGCTGGGGAGATAGCTTGGCGGTTGTCTCTGTTACTCTTCTAAAGTTTTATTTAGCTCAGTTACTGGAGGTTTCAAACCATAATCTGCTGGCTTCAAGGCAGAGTGGTACATGGCAGAGAGCAAGCTTTCATGGCAGTGGCAAAGAGCAGAGAGCAGTGGGTGGAGTAACAGCAATCATGGCTACAGAGAGCAAGTCTGTCTCTCTTCCAGCACTCAGGCTCTTTGCCCGAGGCTGGGTGTAGTACTCACACCCATAATCCCAGCAGCATTCACACCCATAATCACAGTGGATCATGAGTTCATCACAAACTCTAGAAGTCTGCCCCATGACTGTGTGTGGCTTTGGGGGAACAACTAGACACAAATCATAATAGTGGCCTAAATAACCTGCCTGGCAAGCGCAAGGACCTGGGCTCAATCTCCAGTACTGCATGCCATGCTGGCACAGAACTGTGTGTGCTGTGAAGGCAGCCAAAACAGGGTGTGGTGGCATATGCCTGTAACCCCAACTCTGAGGAAGCTGAGACAGGATCACCATGAGTCTGAGCTGCATAGCAAGACCCAAAAACAAATTAATCAATCACTGTTTTAAAAAGTTTTTAAAAGAGGTGAGGATAAATTTTAAGAAATAGGACTTTTGGAGATGATGAGTAGAGAAAAGACCTCTGCTCAACCCCTCTGAAGCAGCTGCCAGGCTGTCAGGATTCCAGCACGCATGCGCATGCACACTGGCAGGGGTGTGGTTTGCGGAATTTGGCAGCCCAACTATTCCTTTCATGTTGGTCAGGTAGCCTTTGAATATTTATCTTTTATTTTTAATAAAATTCATGGGTGATAAGTTAATAGCAACAAATGAGGTTTTTCTATAACAAAATTCATTTTAAGAGTTTAGTATCTAAAGCTTTTAAAATAGTCTCAAAGATGTCAACATCCCAATCTTCAGAACCTGTAATGTGCTATTGATAGGGATGGGATGGTTAATGATGCAGGTGGAAGTAAGTGTCTCTCTTATCTTAAAATGAAAAATTATTCAGAGTTATCCCTGTGGACCCAGAGTAAAATAAACAGCCTTGTAACAGAGAGTCCAAAGTATCATAGTTGGGCCAGGGATGTAGCTCAGCAGCACAAGTGCCTGCCTCTCAAGTGCAAGGTCCTGAGTTCATCTCTCTCTCTCTCTCTC
>NDGM011120868.1:0-13186 GCA_002564305.1 Octomys mimax
ACACACACAAAATAAACAAATAAAAAATTAAAAAATAATAATAATAAATAAATAAATTTAAAAAAAGAAAATGAGTACACAAGTAACCAGATCACAAGACCATGTGTGATTGAGAGACCTATTGGTAATGAGAACAGTAAGTACTACAAAAACTAAGCAAAGGAAACTATTCTTGGTACAGGGTCTACAGGGCCTCACTACACAGATCGGACTTGTAGTGATTCTCCTGTTTTCAGCCTCCAAAGCACTAGGATTACAGGTGTGTGCCACCACACCCAGTCTCAACTACTGTCTCAGTGTACCCGGGGGCGGGACTAGCATGGCAGGTGTGGGATTGAACCCCAGCCATTGCGCTCTGCCTAAGCAGGTGCTTTAGTCTGCTGAGCTATCTGGCCAGCCCACCACCATGGATTATTGCAGATGACTTTATAAGGAACTGGGATTCACATGTGAAATTTTCAAGAGCTCTATGATAATAATAGTTCATTATAGTATTCTACACACATATTCTTAATCCCTACAATAACCTTATGAAGCAGGTAGTATTACTATCTGCAGTTACAAATTAGAACACTAACCCCTAGCAAGAGTAAGCAAATTATCCACATAGATATAGGTAGAAAATGAAGTACCAGAGGTCGAAGCAACCCTGTCTAGACCAGATCCCCAGGGAGAACTTTCCAGAATAGGAGGTAGATGTAGAAAATAAATAATCCTGGGATACACAGGAAAGAAAGATAAATGATGGTCCTACTATACACTACTGTGACATTCCATTTTAACTGAAGGGAATAATTTCATAAAGAGTGAGGTGAGGTAGTAGGGACTCAGTTATCTCCAAATCTAAGAACTGTTCAAGAAAAGCATATCTAGCAGCTACTTCTCCAATTGGTATTCTTCCTCCTTCTCTGCTATCAATCCCATGAAGTTTTCCTTGAGCTCAGGCCTATCTTTATGTCATCTCTCCAGGTCTTTATTTTGGCAGCAGGATTTCACCTGACAACTTCCATATGAGAAAGAATTCTGTCTGCACAGTCCTGTCTTAGGTACCTGCACAGCTTTCCCTCTCTACAACTCAGATAAAAATACCAGTCAACGATCTCCTGCGGGGAGAACTCCCTTGTTTAAATTCTTTGATTTGTTGGGTAGGGGAGGGGAGTGAGGAGAGAGCGATGAGAGAGGAGGAACGACAGTTCATATCAGGGAATAAAATACTGGCATGACCTGGAAGCAAGATGGAAGAAAGTTATTTTATCTGCTCAGAAAAACCTAATCACTTACAAGTGGGTTCTTAGGAAGAATGATATAAACTACCCTGTAGCCACGGGATGTCCTTCTATCTAAAAGAAAAGTATATATTGCTTATTGCTATGTTTACTTTATAGAGTGAAGCCTTTATGAAATGATAAGGATTGGTGATTTTTATCCAAAGCAACATTTCTTCACTCTCCCGTGTGACCGTTTCTTCCCCTAGAGCCAAAGCCTAGCCTCATGTTTTAGTTACTTTTCTTGTTGCTGAGACAAAATACTCAATGCCTGAAGTGAACTTCGGGAGGAGAGAATTATTTAGCTCACAGCTTGTACAGGCTGCAGTCCATAATAATCTGGTTCCAAGGCAGGATGATTGGCAGAGGGGAACAGTTCATGGAAGGCAGACTGTAGCAATGTAACAAGGGACCTTCACAGAATCTTTCTGCCCCTTTTATACTAGGCTGCTTAGATTAGGGTGGCACCAAACCTATGAACAGACTAATTCTGTAATCACACACCCTTAATCCTAGCATCATTCACTCCAGACCCAGCTACCTCTGAACAAGCCCCACCTATGACCATATGAGGCCTTGTGGGGACATCCACACACAAGCCACACACCTCATGTGCTCTGAGCCTCCAAGGCAGTCAAAGACATCACCAAAACTTAAGTATAGAATGACATCCCCAATCATTTGACTAGACCCCTGAAATGTCATGTTGTTTTTTCTAAATTAAACAAGTCATACAACTACAAATGCAACCATTAATAGCTGAGGAAAGGATAAGTTAGAACTACTTCAATGCTTGAGGGTCCACATCGTGACTGGGTCTGATTGTCACTTTAATGTCTGTAGAGGTTGCCATAACTTCTGTAAATGAGGTACAGAAGAAAATGACAGGGGAAATTCCAAAAGTATAAACATACAAGTAATAATTACAATGTGTTTTCACCAAGTAAGAAAGGGCTCAAAACTTTTTATTCTCTTTTCAGGCATTTTATTTTTCCTAATATAGTAACTCAAAGCCATGCTTTTGGTCTTTAAACAAAAAGTACCCAATGATTCAAGCTTTTAAAAATGCATGAGATGCCATGCTAGGAGATGCACAGTGATGGACTGGTAAATTCTGCAGTAAAAACTTGTGTTCAATTTTATTTCATATAGAAATTCCATGTCTTTCTCCTTGCAGTAGCTATTATCACCCTGCAGACCTGCAGGGAAGCACTGCTGTAGATGGAAATAAAGACATGCAACATCTGGCCCAGCAGACTGGGTAGCGGTAAGTCTCTGCTTCGCAGGAAACAAAATAATGGAAAATACAAAACTGGGAGCATAGTAGACATCCATAAATTGAATATAAGCTATTATATATTGAATGTAAGTTATTGCTGTGAATTTTTGAGATAAAAATAAAATAGATAAATTAGAGCTTATCATTTCAAGTCTTACTTTTTCATCACTTCTCACCGAAATATTCTCTGGAATTATTTAAATGGCTATTGTAAATGTACTTGAGATATGGGTACTGGTTTCTTATTTGACTGTCATAAATAGGCATGGCCCAATGAAAACTGCAGAGATAAAATTGTGTACCAGAGAAGTACAATGGCAAGATTATTTCTTTCCTAGGAACTGCAATGGAGCCCTCCTGTGGCTAATTTAATCCAGCAAATTTTTCCTGATCTAAGCAGAAAAGCATAGAAGCAGCAGCTTTACTGCAGCAGTAGCCATGACAATGTGCTTTGTGTCTAAGAGCCCTGGGAATAAACAATCCTATGGCAAATACATGTTTCTGAAGAAAGAGAAAATAGTGGCTCAGGATGGAAGGAACAGAGTTTGCCTCTTTATTTTGCAGACAGCAACTAAAGTCATTTTCATCAATTTTGTGGAGTTATTTTACCAAAGAGAAAGGCATGGGATTTAGGAACTATGTTAGCAATGAGGAAATAGGTGAATCTAATAAAAAGGAAAACTGTCTATTTCTATGACCATAATTTCCCAAAATAATAAGTAAAAATACTCTTATATTTAGCTAGAAATAATGTATCTGTCAGGTCTCCACTTATCTAAGCTATTGGTCAAAACTAAGAAAGTAAGAAGAGAAAAAAAAATTACTCTAAACTTGATTTATTTAANTTGCATGTCTTCTCTAGTGAGGAGCATTTGGGGATCTGCACAAACATCTCTCAATCTTAGCCCAGTTCCTAATGATGTTTTCTTACATCCCTTGGTTCAGAATTCCCATGGGCCACCTTGATGGGGTCCTGGTTCATCTCTGCCTGTGGAACCTTGTTCCCATACACTGACATCAGAGCAAATGCCACTCTCTCCTGCTCTGATGTTACCTTTCAAAAAAAGCAAAGCTTTTAAATTGTCTCCTTTTTTAAGGAAAGAGCTCCTCATAGTCTGCTTGGAGTAAAATGCTACCAATGCCACACAAGGTAGTGCGCAATGGCTATAAATCTGTGGGCCACTTAGAACTCATGGTGACCTATCCATGGTACCTGACACAAAAGTGACCCTCAGTATATATTTGTTAAGTGATGGCTGAATGCATAGGTAAGTGAAAATATGGTGACCAATTTTAGACATTCATTTGCTTCTTACTTTTTAAGCTATATAGTAAGTCATTAATGGTCATTGTGACATATTTTGTTCCAAAATCAAACTGCCTCCTTTACAAACAATTCGGCAATATGTATGTCAGGTCACTTCATTTTTCTTTCTTTCCTTGGGTCCAGTAATCCTTTGGGAACTCAAATCACGATAATGTTCTAAAGTATATTTGAAGCTTGACATACAAAGTCATTGACTGCAGTCATTTATAGCAAATGAACAATTGTGGAAATTTGTCATGAAGGTTAGGTACATTATCAAAACATCTGTCCAATAACATATTTATGCAGTTACCAAAATACTGATGAAGAATTTAATAATATTTCTTATACAGCTTTATTTTTAAAAGCCAATTATAAGTTGTTATGCATAGTATTATCTCAACTATGTAAAAAATATATAAGAACATGTAGAAAATAAATATTTGTATTCAACCAAATAACAGGTAAGGTTACTTCAGGGTAGCGGGCTGTGGTAATTAATTTTATTTTCATTTTCCATACAATTAAACTGTTCCAAAATTTATATGTAACATTGTATTCAGAAATTTTAAAAACTTTGGTGAGGTGAAAGACCTCATCAAGAAATAATATGCAAGGGCCAGCCAGATAGCTCAGCGGATTAAAGCACGTGTTTAGGTAGATGCAGGGGCCTGGGGTTCGACCCCAGTGTACCATGCTGGCCCTGCCCTTGGGGCACACTGAGACAGTAATTGAGACTGGCCGTGGTGGCACCTATAATCCCAGCACTTGGGAAGCTGAAAACAGGATCATTATGAGTCTGATCTACGTAATGAGACCCTGTAGACCCTGTACTAAATACATAAAGAAGAGTCTTAAGCAGTGATTTCTAGTTGGATCCTTCCAGTGAAATGGTCCCCAAGTGCCTCTCTCCTAACGAAATGCTCCCCAAGCTCTTGTCCTCTCTCCTTGGCAGTTTTCCGAGTCCTCGATCTTGGTTGCTGCCTTTTGTCCTCCTCCATCATCAACTAGTAAACTCCTTGTACTGACTTAACTCGGTTCCCAACATACTATCCTTTGTTCTGTCATTTGTGACTTCCCAGCAATAATGCTATGTATTTACCTGGATTTCAGGACTGGTGATCTCTGTGATATTCAAAGAGTTCAATGATTACGGCAGGGTTTTTTTGGGAAGACTGACCTGGAACCATGGATCTAGAAGCTTAGAATGTGATAAAGACACATAATTCTTATTCTTCTTTCATGTGATTAACAGGAATATTAACTATGCTACCTTTGTTGCTCTCCAGCACACACTAATTGCCTGGGACACAGCAACCGTAACATCTTAGTCTTGCCAGTGCTAATAGTTCTGATACATAATTGATGCTGAATAACAAATGAATAAATGACTGAATAACGGGAGGATGAATTAGGGTGTATTTACTGTGGGTGATCACTATTCAATACTGTATTTATTGAGCACTCAGTACATGCCAGCTTTTGCTTGGAGTTAGATTACACAAGACATTCTGGGAAAGAAAAACTGCAGTAGCGAATTGGCTCTACACTTCATCCAGTGCAAACATGAAGACTGAGGAACATCAGGAACCTTTTAAGATGTGTTTGGGTCATCCAGCTAGTGCTAGTGCCAAGACTGCCAATCTGGAGCAAGCACGGTGGGTGGAACAGTTGTGTCACTGTTTGAGTGATTTTTCAGGGTCAAGTAGTTCCAGATAGGTCAAATTATGGTGTCAAAGGTTAATGCTACAGCTCACTTGCAGCTGCTTTGTATAGTAGCCACGTGAGGTCAGCTACACTTGAAGCTCCTGCTGGCTTTTAACCTGGGAATTTATACCAAGTTTCACCCTTTAAACACTTTCTTTTGTTTGGACTTTAACACAATCATCCATATCCTGTAATTAAGTACCCTACTCTCAAACTCCTCTAGAAGGAGTTATATTTTACAGGATATGTTGAGAATTGGAATGCCCTGCAAGAGTCTGGGTCTCCTGAAAGCTGATGTTATCCTGCAGGGATGGGCCATAGCTTTCGTTATGGTTTAGCTCTCGAGTGTCATTTTCTGGGCTTGTTTTCTATTTTGTTTTATTTTGTTTTTGTGGCCGGCTCAGCCTACCCTGGGGGCAGGGCTGATGCAGTGTGTGGTGCTGGAGATCAGAACCTCCATTCCTATGCTTTGCCTAAGCTTGCCTAAGCAGGCACTTTAGACTGCTGAGCTATCTTGCTGGCCTTAGACTGTCTTTCAAAGGTCCACATGTTTCAGGGGTGGTGCTTTTGGGAGGTGATTTTGGAAGGTGATCATGGGGGCAATGTACTTATCAAAGAATTAATCTATTGACAAGTTCATGTTGTTAGGTGGTGAGGCGGGTCACCGGAGGTGTGACCTGGAAGGGTAAGTGCTTTTCTTTGGCTCCTTCTCTCTCTCTGCTTCCTGGCTGCACTGGGATAAGCTGCTTTCCTCCGACACATACTTGTGTCATGCCATTTCTGTAACAGAAAATGCCCCCACTCTCTCAGCCAGTATACTTCAGTTTCTTAGTTGCCCGGGTAATAGTTTCTGGTTGCTTCTCTGTCTTAGGAACACCTGGTCACTGTGATTCCCACTGTACAAACCAATCCCCAATTGAGAAGCCATTCTGCCTCTGTACTTCCTGCTTGCTTATCCCATATGAGCACTAGACTGCCAGAGATCAGGGCCTGATATTTTGGTTTTTGTTTTGTTTTTTTTTGTTTTTTTTTTTTTTGGCGGAACCGGGGATTGAACTCAGGCCCTTGCGCTTGCCAGGGAAGCACTTATTCCACTAAGCCATCTCCCCAGCCCCAGGGCCTGATATTTTAGAAGTGATCCCACTCAGTGCCTATCCACGTAAAATAAATCTGCCTCCAAATCTTGGGTGTCATTTTGGTGTTTCTGTTTGCCACTACATTTTGGCCTTGGAGCAGGACAACCATGGACCTCCAAAACCATGAGCCAAATTAAACCTCTTCTTCAAGTTATAAGTATCAGATATTGTGTCCTAGGACAGGAAAGTGACCAATATAGGCTTCCTCAAAGGGACTCATCCATCATCCTGATTGCTAGGATGAATGTTTTCTACCATTGAGAGCCTTAGGAATAAAACTGTATTAACCCTGTAATTCCTTGTACCTGTACTGCCCCATGTGGTCATCCTACCTTTAAATGACTTAGTGCTGATAGCCAGCTGCACTCCAAGACCTGAAATTCTAAGTGGCACCATGACTTGTCTTTATCAGCAGACTTCATAGCAAATGCAGAAAACAGTGTTTATTTAACAAGATACATAGGACATCCGTGATCTTCTAAGTACATAAAGGTTGGGAAAGAAATACTCCTTGTAGTTAGAGTTTATAAGGGAAGGGATTTAATACAGGACACACAATTTATAGGATTATTTTTATAATATTCATCCAGAGAATTAAATGAAAAAGAGTGGGTGAAATCTGTCCACACACTAGAGACCCAAATAGTCCAGCTGGGGGTCTGGATCCCACAGCAATGTCCTACACAAGTATAGCTGAAGACTTAGAGCCTATGACAATCCCCCCATGAATCCAACTGGAGGCCCAGAGCCCAGAACAATGCTCTGTTCACCTGGAAGATCCAGGCTGACACATTATAAATACTGACATCATTACGATTCCAAGCCTCTTTTCCCCACTGGGTTTCAAGGAAATAGTATATTCTCAAGCAAGAAAGGAGATTATTCTCTGGAAACGGACAGCCATTATTATAGCCCCTGTCTATAGTTGAGAGGCTGTGTCTGAGCCCCTACAACAGTTTTCAGATTATCACTTTTATATATGAATTGAGAGCAAGGATGGCCACCCAAGTTAAGAAAGGCCTCCAGCATAAAGGACAGAGATGAGATATAAATAATTAACTAACCAGTCCAAAAAAAAAAAGACTCAAAAGAATTAAATAGTTACATAGAAAGCCTTTTAAAAACATATAATTTAGGTCTTTGGAGATAAGACAAGCTAAATTTCTGAAAAAACGGTACAATATAAAAACTATAAAAAGAGCACTTATAATGCAGGTATAATAAAATAAAATAATTTGATAGAGTCATCTAAGTTGAAAAAGACACACAGAAAGTAGAATAAAAAGATGACCAGGAAATAATTTGAACAGATAAGAAAAACTTGTCCAGAAAGTTTAACATCTGAATAATTTCTCATTGCTGAGGAGCTAGCTCAGCGGCTTAAGTGCCTGCATGGCAAGTGCAACATCCTGAGTTCGATCCCAGGTTCCAACAAGCTTCCTCCCTAACAAAATAACTGAATGACTAACCGAATAAATAAATAAAATATCATGAATAATTTCTGATCAAGAAATTTGATGAGGGATGGGACAGAGGAAATTATACAATAATACTAGAAAACTTCCCCAAATAAAAGAATATGTGTATTAAGATTGAAAACAGCTGACCAAGTGTGAGTTCAAGAGACAGAGATGCACAACCAAGGTATGCAAGGTATGTGTCCTCTTAGGAGCCTGGAAATTAAGAACCGGGTCGGTGGTCTAGCTCAGCCACATAAGCGCTTGCCTCGCAAAGCTCAAGGTCCCCAGTCCAATCCCTGGTACCTCAAAACAACTCTAAACTTTCTTGAGGGGAAAAAAACAGAAACAAAATAAGTTATATATAAAGAAATTAGCCACTTATGAGGAAAACATAAAAAGCATGATGGCATAGCGTTTCTCAAGTATACTGGAAACTAAAATGCTGGAGCAATCCCTCCAATGCTCATTGCTTAGCGTAAAGAGAGTTTCAGATAGGCAAGACTGGGGGTGGAGGGAGTAGCCACACCTGGAGAGACGTGCTGTCACGTCAAAGAGAGCATGAACTTACAAATGCATGTCACCTGGGTTTCGAATTATTTGCTTTAAAGGGCCATTTGCTGTCACTAACTAGATCCTACAGGAGGTGTGGGGACCCACCGAGTGGCACTCAGCATACCCAGGGTTGAGCTGCTGCTTCGGAAACAGGTGCAGGAATTCCCAGCAGTTTTAGGCTGATGCCGAGCTTGAAGGGAACTCAAAATCACAGTCTGGATTTTACTCATGGCTCGTCCTTATTTGTTTGAAACAGCTACTTGCCTGACTAAAACAATGTTAAAATAATAAAAATTAGAAGGGCTGGTGCTCCATCTCAGTGCGAAGGCTGAGGGCCACTACTGGAGGACACGTTCCACAAAATGACAAAAGGAGAGTATAAAATGAGGGGAAAGGGAGCACAGGCAGAATCTGTCTCAAGAATGAGGCACGGACCTTGTCAGGAGGTCTGCGATAGAGCAGGGCCTCTCAAACTTTGATGTGCAGAGGAACTTTAATCTTATTTAAATGCAGTTTTTATATATATATGTTTTTAGCACAGGGTCTACAGGATCTCACTACACAGATTAGACTTAGAGATTCTGTTTTCAGCCTCTTAGCGCTGGGATTACAGGCGCTCTACCACGCCCAGTCTCAAACACCATCTCAGCACACGGAGGGGGGTTGGGAGGAAGCACCTCTTTTGGTGCCTGGGATCGAACCCCAGTACCTGAGTCTCCCTAAGCAAGCTCTTTAGTCCGCTGACCCCTCTTGCCGGCCCTAACATGCAGTTTTTGATTCGATACATGTGGGTAGAGCCTAAGATTCCGGCTTCTTAGCAGGTGCCTAAAGGTGCTGGTGTGGCGGGTCTACATCGCACGACACAAGTGGGATTCACTCCTGAGACATAACGGGATGAATCCGCAGTAGGTAATAAAGTACACTAGGGAGGGAGGGGGATGAATTTAAAGCCGAAGCGAGGGCGGCGCCACACAATGAACTCCGGCGATTGTAAACGCCTGAGGAGGAAGGCGAACCACGCGTTTGCTCACCGGAACCGTCCTCAAGGGTCTCGGAAGCTTTGCTTTGGGAGGCGGTGTCCGGGCGCGCGACGCGCTGATTCGCCAGCGGGGTGGTGGGCGGGGCCTCGAGGAGGACAGGGGCGGAGCTTCCCTGTATTTGCGTGCGCCGCCTTGGTGCTGGCGTGCGGATTGGTGGCTTCTGAACCCGGAAGTACTCGACGGAGCTCGGAGGCAGCCGGAAGGCGAGGCTCTGCGGGTGGGCGCCACAGCTGCAGAATGGTCGGCGGCGGCGGGAAGCGCAGGCCCGGCGGGGAGGGGCGCCAGGTATCGCCGGGAAGGCTGTGCGGGCTCGGCGGGGCGCTGGAAGCGGACGGCCGGGGCTCCGGGCCGCGGGTCTGGACCGCACAGTCATGCATCCGAGAGTCGCGGAGCGCCTGCCGTGAGGCCGCGAGCTGCGGTCCGCCGCGGGGCCCCCGTCAGGGCCGTGCCCCGCCGTGCTGGGGATGGGGCCCCCCACTCCCCTTGGCGCGACTCAAGGGAAGCAGACGAAGCTCGTTCATTTTGCCAGCCACGTGGATTGGAAACCGAGCCGGGATTAAAGATGTAGAGCCCAGGCTCGGGATGCGCGCTCTAGTGAACACACATTTTGCTGTGCCTGGGATTATGACGCTGGAGTGGAGAAAGTGTGGGACCCCTGAAGGCGGATTTAACAAGTCCGAGGGCTGTTAGGTTGTTTAAAGCAAGTTAAGTTTAAAAATGGTTCATGAGGAGAAATCAGTTCCTTGATGTAAAAGTGTTTGGGAGTACAAAGAGGCGTTCGGCCTGACAGAGTGAGGGACCCTATCATAAGGGTACCGCAGAAGTGAGGGAGCTGGGCAGAAAGTGCATGTCCTCTTACGCGTTTAATACGTGGTCAAGAGTTAAGTAAACACAGTACTTAATGTCGGGAGTAAGCAGGAGAAAGTGTCGTTGTAATAATGTGCAAAAATCACTTCAGCTGTATTTAGCCTAATTAACTGCTACAACCCTGGTTGTAGGTGTTTCTCATATTAGGTTATGCTTTCTAGGAACACCGGGGTGAAATGTCGCTGAAGGGATCAGCTGTCTCAAATTCTAGTTTTTAGAGTTTGAGAGAAGCTTAACTACTGTAGTGTGTGAACTCAGGCAGAGAGGTGCAAAATAACCCTTTTGGAAGTCACGGGGAGGACCTACCCCGGCAGAGTGCTATGCTTCCTAAGAAAGAAAATCCCCAAAGCGAAGATAATCCTAATAGAGACTATCAGCGTCTAATAGTAATAGCCAGCGGTGATAAATATGTGCTTGATATATATGTGCTAAGACTTCTTTTTTATTTTTGAATATAACCTAGTCGTTATAATAACTCCATGAGACCCGTACTACATCTGTCTCTTGGGGTGAGAAGAAAAAACAGAGATTAAGTAACCTACTCGAGGCAAAACTGCCTTTCAGCAGGGCAGATTAAACATCTCTGATATCTTTAGGTTCAAACTAGTCATCAAAAGTCTAACCGAAGACGATTGCAAAAGCAAATATAGTTCTGTATTTCTGGTCAAGGCAGTCGCATGAAGGAGTAGTTATGAATTTGTGCCCCAAAGCCAAATTTAAATCTCAGCTCTTCCACATTTAACTACGGATGTAGGGAAAGTTACATAACCTCGGTCTTGTTAGTGAGATGTACATACAAGTATAAGACCTTAAATTAGTAGCAAGGATTCAATGAGAATACAGAGAAAGTGTTTAAAACAGTGGCAAGGCTCTTAAATGCACAGTAAGTATTGCAACTTTATCGTTACGACAGTAATTACTATTATATAGCATCCATTTTGGATTTTATGGTTCAATAGTTTTTCCAGTTTAATTTTTTTCATGGCCTCAGATAAATGCATTAAATTAATAGTGTAGTAAACTTAACATTGGTTGGTTCCTGGTCCTCCTCAACCTTATTTATTCAGTAGTACAACAAACATCTGTGAACCTATTTCCCAGTCCCAGAACTGAAACGATGACAGTAATCCTACATTCATGCATGTATGTATCCCTTGTCCTTTCTGCCTACTTCATGTCCTCTGACCACATATATGAACAATGTTTAGTTTTAGGACATTATTAAACAATTATACTGAATATAATCTTATTTCTTTATTAAATACTAATTTTGGTCCATATTGTTTATTTATTTATTTATTTTTTGGCAGAACCAGGGATTGAACTCAGATCCTTGCGTTTGCCAGTCAAGCGCTTATCCTACTGAGCCATCTCCCCGGCCTCATATTGTTTATACTGTTTTTTCACTAAGCGTAGTAGTATTCCATTGTTTAAAAGCCCTGTAGGGGCTGGGGAGGTGGCTCAGTGGGATAAGCACTTCCCTGGCAAGCACAAGGGCCTGAGTTCAGTCCCCAGTTCCAGAAAAAAAGCCCTGTAACTATCCATTCTGTCAGTAGACATTTTGTGTGGGGTTTTTTGCTCCCAAAACAGTTCCATCATTTTCTTTTGTGTCATCTGATTCATACATTTTGTTGACTGATATTTACAGTAACATCAATAAAATTGAGCCTGTTAAGAACATGGAAGAATACAAATATGAGACATCTAGGTCAAAATTCTCAGGTCTTTGTAAAGAGGACCTATCCTGTGCATTGCAAATTCACTAGGAGGATAACAATAGTTAATGCATTGTGTATTCTTATCCTTAGTAACTCAGAGTACAAGATATAGGCATTTAATTGTCTATACAGTATTAGTACAAACCATTCTTTTCAATGAACTAAGAGAAATTAGTAGTATAACTCTTAACTTTCATATATATATATATATATTTAATTTGCATCTCTCGAATGATCAGTGATGTTAAACATGTTTTCATATTTTTTTTTTGTTTGTTTTCATATTTTTGATGTTGGTATTTCTTCATCTGAGAAGCATGTATTCATCTCAGATGCCCAGTTTTGGACTGTATCTTTGAATTTGGGAGGTATGATTTTTTTTTTTCTTTTTTCTTTTTTTTTTTTTTTTGAGTTTTTATATGTTCTTGATAGTAATCTGTCTAAGAAACAGCTGGAAAACATTTTCCCACATTGTTGGTTGTCCTTTTATTCTGTTGGTGATTTCTCTTGCCATGCAAACACTTTTTAATAAGATGAGATCTCAGTTGTTAATTCTCTGTGATCCTGTATATTCAGAGCTTTATTTATGAAGTATTTGCCTACACCAATGTCTGCAAGAGTTGTATCCATTTTTTCATCCAGTGTATTTAATGTTTGTTTTAATATTACATCTTTGATCCATTTTGAATTTAGTGCATGGTGAAAGATACAGGTCCAGTGTTAATCTTCTGCAAATGCAGAGTCAGTTTTTCCAGTACCATTTATTAAAGAGGCTTTCTTCCAGTGAATATGCATGGCACCTTTATCAAAGATAAGGTGATTGAGTATGTCTGGAGTTGTTTCTGCATTTTTTTTT